>WBZZ01002231.1:82500-110000 GCA_019918135.1 Paulinella micropora | reverse complement strand
AGATGCTATCCTTCATCCCCGGGACGGATTTCTCCATCAAGGATAAGCGGAACATGACGGCCCTCGATTACGCCAAGAAGAACAAGAAAATGAAGGTCCTCCGACAACACAGCTTCGCAGATACCGCCACATATGCACGAACAACAACTGAATGATGCAAAGAACAGAAAATGATCACAGCCTCGCCAAAACGCCACGATATCGCACTGACAGCAAGAAGAAAAGACATGAATGTATGTTAACTCTCCATGCCGCCATAATTTTTGTTGCACAATTCGCTCACCAACATGAACCAAGAATAAGAAAGCGAAGGTCCCCTTTGCAGAGCGTGGCATTTGAACAAACAAGCAGAACACATGGTAGGTGAAAAAAGCTCTTTATGAAATGACACAAAGGCGCGCGGGGTGAAGAACACCACAAAGAGCTGACAAAGAGGGTACCTTTTTCTGGGGGTCCGTGCTTCCGTGTCGTTCTTTCCCAAATGGTTTTCTTCGCTGCCTTTCTGGTCTGCCTCCCCATGGAAGGAGGAACACGAGTAAAAGGGAGCAAAGGGGCAAAGGTCAGTTAGGACGGGCGGGCTTCCTTCCAGCGTGCTGCAGAACCTCCCATTTCTGTGTGCACTCCTATGACAATGCCGAAGCCAGATCAACCAGACCACGCCCAGTTTGACCTTCGCTTGTTGCTCTCAGTCGCAATCGTAGGATAGAAAGCGTGGACAAGTCTGTGTATCCACTGTTCGGGTTCTGAGTTGTGCTTTCTGAAAATGTTGCGGTACCTCAATTTCTCCTTCCCACTCTACCCTGGCCTCAATCTCTTCTCTCTCTTTCTGTCTCTCTCTCTCTCTCTCCCTTCCCCCCCCCCCCCCCTCTTCTCTCTCGTCCCCTCCCCCCCCTCTCTCTCTTTCTTTCTTTCTCTCTCTCTCTATCTCTCTTTCTTTCTTTCTTTCTTTCTTTCTCTCTTTCGGACTAGGTGGCGGAGTGGCTCATGTCGGACATGACAGACGCGCCCGAGAGCGACGACGAGGAGGAGTACGACGACACGCCCCAAGAAGACAAATCTAAAGCCGGTCCTTTTCCCTCAGCGTTTGGGCATGTCCGTTACGTTCTTGATCATCTCTACTCAGACGCCTTTTCACAGCCTGTCAGAAGCCCATGTTTTACAACATGCGTAGTTGTGGTTCTTGCAACATGCGTAGTTGTGGTTCTAGTTGGTAGTCTGCTCTTGTTGCTGTGCAGGTGAGAAGGCGGTGGACCTGTCGCGGGCCAAGCTGAGCGCGATGCGGGCCAAGGGACTGGTGAGCAAGCGCGACAAGGAGGACGACGAGGCCGCCGGCGACGAGCGCGTCTGGTGGATCCGCAATTCATGCCCACAACTGCGGTCCCCACCAAATCCTCCGTCGAGAAGAGGCGGCAAGTAGAGAAGAGAACACATAAAGTGTATTTTCTATACATGTACTTATTTATTTATTTATTTATTTATTTATTTATTTATTTATTTATTTATTCATTTATTTATACTTTGTGTGTACATGTTTTCTTTCTTTCTTTCTTTCTTTCTTTCTTTCTTTCTTTCTTTCTTTCTCTCTCTCTCTCTCTCTCTCTCTCTCTCTCCCCTCTCTCTCTCTCTCTTCCTCTTCTCTCCCTCTCTTCATCCTGCTGGTTGTTGTGGTGACAGGCTCTATCCGGCGGTAGTGTTCGGAATTGTGACGGGTTACCTGGGCCCAAACCACCCCACCGAACCCATTTGGGACGGGCTGCAGGTCATCCGCAGCTGCATATGTCATGGCCACAACCTACACAGCAACGACCAGCACAGACCAGCATCCACAACTATAACAACAACAAAAACAATTACAACAAACATGAATAACTACTATGATAATAATAATGTGATGGTTGATGGCAAATGACGAAAGCAACCGCTTTAACCCAGCTCGCTTCGAGTCCTCAGAGACGGTGAAGAAAGTTTGTTCTCACGTTTATAACCTCGGATGCCATTTCCCCTCACCCATCGATGAGCATCCTGTGTTTCTCTCCACACAACAAATGTTCGCCCCCCCCCCCCCCCCTCCCCTTGCTGTCCGCAGGAAGCGTTGACGGGAGAGCAATTGGACGTACACATACGCCGACAGGTCAGCATGCACGACAGGACGTAGGGTAGAGAATGAGCGAGAGGTTGGTCTTTGTCTTGCTGTCGTTCTCTGTTCGTGACTTGTTCGGAGGCATGCTGCGACGTGGCTGTAGGACGAGGGCCCCGAGGAAGAGAAAGCGCTGATCGCGCAACTCGAACAGAAGACTGACATGGCGCCGGGCGCCTACTTCAACGTGGTCACACCACTCACCGTTCAATTAGCAGTCGACCTTTGTAATAATAATAATAATAATAATAATAATAATAATAATAATAATAGGCTTCCTCAGACTATAGCATCAGATCCAGATCCTGGACATGTGCCTCAATAATAATAATAATAATAATAATAATAATAATAATAATAATACTATATCTGAGGCGTACTGATGCAGCTAATGGCATATCCTCAACGGACATAAGCCTCATATCCTCAACGGACATAAGCCTCCAATACCCTTGTTCGAGGTCCTCCACCCCCCCGTGTCAGTCTCTCGCCTGATGATCGGGGCCACCGATGGAGCTCCTGAGGGCAAGACTGCACTAAGCCGAGGTTATTCCGCAGTCCCAGCAACCTCTTGCAAGACGTCACCGAATGTGCAAGTGCATACACCAAGCGCGGTTGCTAGAGCTGCCTCGAAACCCCACCCATAACAATCTGGTGTCTGCTGGGTCCTGGGCTATCAACCAGCATATGCGGAGTTTAAGATCTTTTACGCGCGCAACAACGACCCTCCCCAGCATCTACCACCAAAGGGTTATGAGTTGGCGTCACAGTTTAACGCCTTGAGGCCATTGGGCTGGAACTCTGTTTAGCAAGTGTGACTAGGTTTTTTCATCGGGATTTCCCTCAAATATGTCACAGTCAACACTCCAAGGCAGATTTACTATATCTGAGGCGTACTGATGCAGCTAATGGCATATCCTCAACGGACATAAGCCTCCAATACCCTTGTTCGAGGTCCTCCTCCCCCCCGTGTCAGTCTCTCGCCTGATGATCGCGGCCACCGATGGAGCTCCTGAGGGCAAGACTGCACTAAGCCGAGGTTATTCCGCAGTCCCAGCAACCTCTTGCAAGACGTCACCGAATGTGCAAGTGCATACACCAAGCGCGGTTGCTAGAAATAATAATAATAATAATAATAATAATAATAATAATAATAATAATAATAATAATAATAATAGTGCTTCTCTGTCAATGGCAAATGCAAATCTGCACATGTGCCTCCATCGTCTCACCCGCGAGGGGAGTACGAAGATTTGACCGATAGCTCTACTGACACCCCGCAGGGCAGTTCCAAGCCTTCCAGACAGACCAATACTTTCAAAGAAAACATTCTTTGAAAATACTGGCACCGACGGGAATCGAACTGGCGACAGGTCCCAGATGGTAGGCCTTGACCACTGGGCTATCGCGGTGCCACTAATAATAATAATAATAATAATAATAATAATAATAATAATAATAATAATAATAGTGCTAGTGCTTCTCTGTCAATGGCTGATGCATTTCTGCACATGCGCCTCCATCGTCTCACCCGTGAGGGGAGTACGAAGAATTGACGATAAGCTCTAATGACACCCCCGCAAGGGCAGTTCCAACACTTCCAGACGGGCCGGTATGTTCAATGAAAATACTGGTCCAAACGGACCGGTACAATGAAAAAACTGGTGGCACCGACGGGAATCGAACTGGCGACAGGGCCCAGATGGTAGAACTTGACCACTGGGCTATCACGGTGTCCATAATAATAATAATAATAATAATAATAATAATAATAATAATAATAGTGCTTCTCTGTCAATGGCTGATGCAAATCTGCACATGCGCCTCCATCGTCTCACCCGTGAGGGGAATACGAAGAATTGACGATAGGCTCTAATGACACCCCCGCACGGGCAGTTCCAACACTTCCAGACGGACCGGTATGTTCAATGAAAATACTGGTCCAGACGGACCGGTATGTTCGGGCTGGTTGGTAGCCCAGGACCCAGTTGTCTGCCAAATTGTTATGGATGGGGTTTTGAAGCAGTTCTAGCCGCCATGCTTGGTGTATGCACTTGCACATTCGGCGACGTTTTGCAAGAGGTTACTGGAACTGCGGAGTAACCTTGGCTTAGTGCGGTCTTGCCCTCAGGAGCTCCATCGGTGGCCTTGCTTACCAGTCGAGAGACTGGCCAGCAAAGGGGGATTGGAGGACCTCGAACAAGGGTATAGAAGGCTTATGTCCGGACACGGATCGTGCCATGCAGCTGCATCAGTACGCCTTAGAGAAACATATTATTATTATTATTATTATTATTATTATTATTATTATTGACACCGTGATAGCCCAGTGGTCAAGTTCTACCATCTGGGCCCTGTCGCCAGTTCGATTCCCGTCGGTGCCACCAGTATTTTCATTGAACATACCGGTCTATTTCTGGACCAGTATTTTCATTGAACATACCGGCCCGACTGGAAGTGTTGGAACTGCCCTTGCGGGGGTGTCATTAGAGCTTATCGTCAATTCTTCGTACTCCCCTCACGGGTGAGACGATGGAGGCGCATGTGCAGAAATGCATCAGCCATTGACAGAGAAGCACTATTATTATTATTATTATTATTATTATTATTATTATTATTATTATTATTATTTATTATTATTATTATTATTATTATTATTATTATTATTATTATTATTATTATTATTATTATTATGGGGCACCGTGATAGCCCAGTGGTCAAGTTCTACCATCTGGGCCCAGTCGCCAGTTCGATTCCCGTCGGTGCCACCAGTATTTTCAATGGCGGAGTTAAAGATCTTTTATGAGGCCTCAACGATCCTCCTCCCCAGCATACCACCGAATGGTTATGGATTGGCATCACAGTTTAACGCCGTAAGGCCATGGGCTGGAACTCTGGTAAGCAAGCAACTATTGAACCATGTGACTAGGTTTTTTCATCGGGGGTACCCTCAAATACATCACAGTCAACACTCCAAGAGAAGAGCCAAGGTTACTCCGCAGTTCCAGTAACCTCTTGCAAAACGTCGCCGAATGTGCAAGTGCATACACCAAGCATGGCGGCTAGAACTGCTTCAAAACCCCATCCATAACAATTTGGCAGACAACTGGGTCCTGGGCTACCAACCAGCATGGCGGAGTTAAAGATCTTTTATGAGGCCTCAACGATCCTCCTCCCCAGCATACCACCGAATGGTTATGGATTGGCATCACAGTTTAACGCCGTAAGGCCATTGGGCTGGAACTCTGGTAAGCAGGCAACTATTGAACCATGTGACTAGGTTTTTTCATCGGGGGTTACCCTCAAATACATCACAGTCAATACTCCAAAATAATAATAATAATAATAGTGCTTCTCTGTCAATGGCTGATGCAAATCTGCACATGCGCCTCCATCGTCTCACCCGTGAGGGGAGTACGAAGAATTGACGATAGGCTCTAATGACACCCCCGCACGGGCAGTTCCGACACTTCCAGACGGACCGGTATGTTCAATGAAAATACTGGTGGCACCGACGGGAATCGAACTGGCGACAGGGCCCAGATGGTAGAACTTGACCACTGGGCTATCACGGTGTCCATAATAATAATAATAATAATAATAATAATAATAATAATAATAATAATAATAATAATAATAATAATAATAATAATGGTGATGGATGATGATGGTATTGATATTGATAATGATCATGATGGTGCTTCTGTCCATGGCGGATGCAAATCTGCACATGTACCTCCATCGTCTCACCCGCGAAGGGAATACGAAGATTTGACCGAAAGCCCCGCAGGGCAGCTCCAGGCCTTCCAGACAGACCAATACTTTCAAAAAAAACATACTTTGAAAATACTGGCACCGACGGAAATCGAAGTGGCGACAGTCCCAGATGGTATTGAACTTGACCACTGGGCTATCGCGATGCCACAACAATAATAATTTTTCCAATAATAATAATAATAATAATAATAATAATAATAATAATAATAATAATAATAATAATAATAATAGTGCTTCTCTGTCAATGGCTGATGCATTTCTGCACATGCGCCTCCATCGTCTCACACGTGAGGGGAGTACGAAGAATTGACGATAAGCTCTAATGACACCCCCGCAAGGGCAGTTCCAACACTTCCAGACGGACCGGTATGTTCAATGAAAATACTGGTCCAGACGGAGCGGTATGTTCAATGAAAATACTGGTGGCACCGACGGGATTCGAACTGGCGACAGGGCCCAGATGGTAGAACTTGACCACTGGGCTATCACGGTGTCCACAATAATAATAATAATAATAATAATAATAATAATAATAATAATAATAATAATAATAATAATAATAATAGTGCTTCTCTGTCAATGGCGAATGCATTTCTGCACATGTGCCTCCATCGTCTCACCCGTGAGGGGAGTACGAAGATTTGACGATAGGCTCTATTGACCCCCGCAAGGCAGCTCCAAGCCTTCCAGACAGACCAATAATTTCAAAGAAAATATCCTTTGAAAAAATTGGCACCGACGGGAATCGAACTGGCGACAGGTCCCAGATGGTAGACCTTAACCACTGGGCTATCGCGGTGCCGTAATAATAATAATAATAATAATAATAATAATAATAATAATAATAATAATAATAATAATAATAATAATAGTGCTTCTCTGTCAATGGCTGATGCATTTCTGCACATGCGCCTCCATCGTCTCACCCGTGAGGGGAGTACGAAGAATTGACGATAGGCTCTAATGACACCCCCGCACGGGCAGTTCCAACACTTCCAGACGGACCGGTATGTTCAATGAAAATACTGGTGGCACCGACGGGAATCGAACTGGCGACAGGGCTCAGATGGTAGAACTTGACAATAATAATAATAATAATAATAATAATAGTGCTTCTCTGTCAATGGCTGATGCATTTCTGCACATGCGCCTCCATCGTCTCACCCGTGAGGGGAGTACGAAGAATTGACGATAGGCTCTAATGACACCCCCGCAAGGGCAGTTCCAACACTTCCAGACGGACCGGTATGTTCAATGAAAATACTGGTGGCACCGACGGGAATCGAACTGGCGACAGGGCAATAATAATAATAATAATAATAATAATAATAATAATAATAATAATAGTGCTTCTCTGTCAATGGCTGATGCATTTCTGCACATGCGCCTCCATCGTCTCACCCGTGAGGGGAGTACGAAGAATTGACGATAAGCTCTAATGACACCCCCGCAAGGGCAGTTCCAACACTTCCAGACGGGCCGGTATGTTCAATGAAAATACTGGTCCAGAAATAGACCGGTATGTTCAATGAAAACACTGGTGGCACCGACGGGAATCGAACTGGCGACAGGGCCCAGATGGTAGAACTTGACCACTGGGCTATCACGGTGTCCAAAATAATAATAATAATAATAATAGTGTATCTCCTGCCAATTGCTGAGCCAAAAGGCCATGTGCATCCAGTCCTCCATTCCATAAGGAAAGTCTCCACACCAATCGGTGGAATAAAGGAAGTGACGGCATAGAACATTACTCTAGGAGCTTTATACCAATCAGCCCATGGAAAGGACCGATGGCCTATGTACTCCCTAAATAATAATAATAATAATAATAATAATAATAATAATAGTGTATCTCCTGCCAATTGCTGAGCCAAAAGGCCATGTGCATCCAGTCCTCCATTCCATAAGGAAAGTCTCCATACCAATCGGTGGAATAAAGGAAGTGACGGCATAGAACATTACTCTAGGAGCTTTATACCAATCAGCCCATGGAAAGGACCGATGGCCTATGTACTCCCTAATAATAATAATAATAATAATAATAATAATAATAATAATAAATATATATATATACATATATATATATATATTGATCTGTCATGGCTGAGCCCGAGGGCCATGCGCCTCCATCCCTCGACCCAACAGGGACTACAGTGAGTATGTTGGGGAGGGAAGAGTGACTCTAACCATCCTGCATAGAAAGCCCCAAAAGAAAGTCCCTACTACCCGCACAGTGTCGGGTACCTTGCAGGAAATCAACTACAACTGATTGATCTTCCCCGCGTAAGAGCTCCACGAGACTGGGTAGGTCCCGCATGGAGGTACTCACAGGGTTAGCAGACATTTCATGCGGTCTGCCAGCGCATGAGGACGTTTGGCGGTAAGTGTCTGGGACGCCTCGAAACCCGTCACCACCCCTAGATCTCGGAATGTATATTCCCCTTTGACCCCACGTGGTGTATGTCTTATAAAAACAACACAACAACATAGCCTCGGAACCAGTGGGAAGAGGCCCAACCACCTCTTCCCGTGGGGTGCCATACTGTGCACCCCGCCATAATAATAATAATAATAATAATAATAATAATAATAATAATACTATATCTGAGGCGTACTGATGCAGCTAATGGCATATCCTCAACGGACATAAGCCTCCAATACCCTTGTTCGAGGTCCTCCACCCCCCCGTGTCAGTCTCTCGCCTGATGATCGGGGCCACCGATGGAGCTCCTGAGGGCAAGACTGCACTAAGCCGAGGTTATTCCGCAGTCCCAGCAACCTCTTGCAAGACGTCACCGAATGTGCAAGTGCATACACCAAGCGCGGTTGCTAGAGCTGCCTCGAAACCCCACCCATAACAATCTGGTGTCTGCTGGGTCCTGGGCTATCAACCAGCATATGCGGAGTTTAAGATCTTTTACGCGCGCAACGACCCTCCTCCCCAGCATCTACCACCAAAGGGTTATGAGTTGGCGTCACAGGTTAACGCCTTGAGGCCATTGGGCTGAATAATAATAATAGTAATAATAATAATAGGCTTCCTCAGACTATAGCATCAGATCCAGATCCTGGACATGTGCCTCCATTAATAATAATAATAATAATAATAATAATAATAATAATAATAATAATAATAGGCTTCCCCAGACTATAGCATCAGATCCAGATCCTGGACATGTGCCTCCAATAATAATAATAATAATGATAATAATAATAATAATAATAATAATAATAATAATAATAATAATAATAATAATAATAATAATAGTGCTTCTCTGTCAATGGCGAATGCATTTCTGCACATGTGCCTCCATCGTCTCACCCGCGAGGGGAGTACGAAGATTTGACGATAGGCTCTACTGACACCCCCGCAAGGCAGCTCCAAGCCTTCCAGACAGACCAATACTTTCAAAGAAAATATCCTTTGAAAATACTGTCACCGACAGGAATCGAACTGGCGACAGGTCCCAGATGGTAGACCTTAACCACTGGGCTATCGCGGTGCCACTTAATAATAATAATAATAATAATAATAATAATAATAATAATAATAGTGCTTCTCTGTCAATGGCTGATGCATTTCTGCACATGCGCCTCCATCAATAATAATAATAATAATAATAATAATAATAATAATAATAATAGGCTTCCTCAGGCTATAGCATCAGATCCAGATCCTGGACATGTGCCTCCATTAATAATAATAATAATAATAATAATAATAATAATAATAATAATAACTAGGGGCTGCGCCAACACCTGAAAGGATGGTTTACCGGTGCGCTTCGCGCACCAAAGCGCACCAAACCCCGCCAGCCCCACTTCTTATCACTTTTTGGAGGGCCCCCCGGACCCCCTCCCGCCCCCTTTCCCTTCGACAAGGTACGTTGAATTGTCGGAGGTGCCGCAAAGGGCGCCTGGTGGCAAAAAATCTCAATTTTGAGGTTGGGTGCCACCCGCGACCAAAACGGGTACGTACAATCGCAGGGCTCCCCCGGACCCCCCCTTCGACAGGGTACGTTGAATTGCCTGAGGTGCCGCAAAGGGCGCCTGGTGGCGAAAAAACCTCAATTTTCAGGTGTAGGTGCCCCGCGACCAGAACGGGTACGTACAATCACAGGGCTGGGGTTCCCGGGGGAGGTTCCGGGGCCCCCCGGACCCCCCCTGCCCCGTCGACAGGGTACGTTCACCGGCAAGTACTGCCAAAAAACAAGGAAATTTGGCATTCAGGACACTCCCCTGACGCAAATATTTGCGTGAATTCCAAAAAAAATTATACCAGCATCAAGATCGAGTCTGGGGCTAAACACCCTGCCAATATGAGCTCGCAACTCCTCCTGGTTCCCACAAACCATGATTTACAGGGATGGGGGTGCAAAAAAAGGCCAAAAAACCAAGGAAATTTGACATCCAGGACACTGCCCTAACGCAAATATTTGCGTGAATTCCAAAGAAATCATACCAGCATCAAGATCGAGTCTGGGGCTAGCCACCCTGTCAATATGAGCTCCCAACTCCTCCTGGTTCACACAAACCATGATTTATTCCGACAGGGTTGCGAAAAAATAAAGGAATATTGGCATTCAGGACACTCCCCTAACGCAAATATTTGCGTGAATTCCAAAAAAATCATATCAGCATCAACATCGAGTCTGGGGCTAACCACCCTGCAAATATGAGCTCCGAACTCCTCCTGATTCCCACAAACCATGATTTCTTCCGACATGGGTGCCGATTTGGGGGGGGGGGGTACACAATTTTCATTTCCCCCCTCCTCCCAAACCCCCCACCCCCTTCACCAACACCTTTCAGGGATAATAATAATAATAATATCATAATAATAATAATAATAGTGCTTCTCTGTCAATGGCTGATGCATTTCTGCACATGCGCCTCCATCGTCTCACCCGTGAGGGGAGTACGAAGAATTGACGATAAGCTCTAATGACACCCCCGCAAGGGCAGTTCCAACACTTCCAGACGGGCCGGTATGTTCAATGAAAATACTGGTCCAGAAATAGACCGGTATGTTCAATGAAAATACTGGTGGCACCGACGGGAATCGAACTGGCGACAGGGCCCAGATGGTAGAACTTGACCACTGGGCTATCACGGTGTCCATAATAATAATAATAATAATAATAATAATAATAATAATAATAATAATAACAATAATAATAATAATAATAATATGTATGTATCGTCTGCCAATTGCTGAGCCAAAAGGCCATGTGCATCCAGTCCTCCATTCCATAAGGAAAGTCTCCACACCAATCGGTGGAATAAAGGAAGTGACGGCATAGAACATTACTCTAGGAGCTTTATACCAATCAGCCCATGGAAAGGGACCGATGGCCTATGTACTCCCTAATAATAATAATAATAATAATAATAATAATAGTGCTTCTCTGTCAATGGCTGATGCATTTCTGCACATGCGCCTCCATCGTCTCACCCGTGAGGGGAGTACGAAGAATTGACGATAAGCTCTAATGACACCCCCGCAAGGGCAGTTCCAACACTTCCAGACGGACCGGTATGTTCAATGAAAATACTGGTCCAGACGGAGCGGTATGTTCAATGAAAATACTGGTGGCACCGACGGGAATCGAACTGGCGACAGGGCCCAGATGGTAGAACTTGACCACTGGGCTATCACGGTGTCCAATAATAATAATAATAATAATAATAATAATAATAATAATAGTGCTTCTCTGTCAATGGCTGATGCATTTCTGCACATGCGCCTCCATCGTCTCACCCGTGAGGGGAGTACGAAGAATTGACGATAAGCTCTAATGACACCCCCGCAAGGGCAGTTCCAACACTTCCAGGCGGGCCGGTATGTTCAATGAAAATACTGGTCCAGACGGATCGGTATGTTCAATGAAAATACTGGTGGCACCGACCGGGAATCGAACTGGCGACAGGGCCCAGATGGTAGAACTTGACCACTGGGCTATCACGGTGTCCATAATAATAATAATAATAATAATAATAATAATAATAGTGCTTCTCTGTCAATGGCTGATGCATTTCTGCACATGCGCCTCCATCGTCTCACCCGTGAGGGGAGTACGAAGAATTGACGATAGGCTCTAATGACACCCCCGCAAGGGCAGTTCCAACACTTCCAGACGGACCGGTATGTTCAATGAAAATACTGGTCCAGACGGACCGGTATGTTCAATGAAAATACTGGTGGCACCGACGGGAATCGAACTGGCGACAGGGCCAATAATAATAATAATAATAATAATAATAATAATAATAATAGACTTATCAGTCAATTGGCCTTTGATCCTGTCGGACGTGTGCCTCCATTGGTTGCACGGGGCCGTTCGGTGACGCGGCTCCACTCCAAACACTCGACTGGCGGTGCAATGTGCAAAAATAATAATAATAATAATAATAATAATAATACTATATCTGAGGCGTACTGATGCAGCTAATGGCATATCCTCAACGGACATAAGCCTCCAATACCCTTGTTCGAGGTCCTCCACCCCCCCGTGTCAGTCTCTCGCCTGATGATCGGGGCCACCGATGGAGCTCCTGAGGGCAAGACTGCACTAAGCCGAGGTTATTCCGCAGTCCCAGCAACCTCTTGCAAGACGTCACCGAATGTACAAGTGCATACACCAAGCGCGGTTGCTAGAGCTGCCTCGAAACCCCACCCATAACAATCTGGTGTCTGCTGGGTCCTGGGCTATCAACCAGCATATGCGGAGTTTAAGATCTTTTACGCGCGCAACAACGACCCTCCCAGCATCTACCACCAAAGGGTTATGAGTTGGCGTCACAGTTTAACGCCTTGAGGCAATTGGGCTGGAACTCTGTTTAGCAAGTGTGACTAGGTTTTTTCATCGGGAATAATAATAATAATAATAATGATAATAGTAATATAATAATAACTAGGGGCTGCGTCAACACCTGAAAGGATGGTTTGCGTTGCGCTTCGCGCACCCCCCCCCCCCCCCCCCCCCCCCCCCCCCCCCCCCGGGCTGGGGTTCCCGGGGTGGACCCCCCCTTCCCCGTCGACAGGGTACGTTCAATTGCCGGAGGTACCAGCAGAACGCAAGTGTAAGCTCTGGTGGCACAAAATCCGAAGCTCACCGAGAGGTGTCGGGTACACCAAACATCAGCCTCAAACTCCCTCTGGTGTGCAAGAACGGCGCCTGGTGGCGCAAAAACCTGAATTTTCTGGTTTTTACGCCACCCGGCACCGCAATTTTTATATTTTCGAAGAGAGTTGATCAGGAAGTGTCAGATACAACAAATATCAGCCGCTAAATCCCTCTGGTGTGCGCAAACGGCGCCTGGTGGCAAAGAGACCTCAATTTTCTGGTTTGGGTGCCACCCGCGACCAAACGGGTACGCACAATTGCAGAGCTTGGGTTCCCGGGGGTTGGGTCCCCCGGACCCCCCCCCCCCCCCCCCCCCCCCCCCTTTGCCGGTCGACAGGGTACGTTCAATTGTCGGAGGTACCGGCAAGTACTCCTAAAAAACTAGGACTTTTGGCATTCAGGTCACTCCCCTAACGCAAATATTTGCGTGAATTCCAAAAAAATTATATCAGCATCAACATCGAGTCTGGGGCTAGCCACCCTGTCAATATGAGCTCCCAGCTCCTCCTGGTTCACACTAACCGTCGTGATTTATTCTGACGGTGCAGAAAATAGACTTTAAAAAAGGAATTTTCGCATTCAGGACACTCCCGTGACGCAAATATTTGCATGAATTCCAAAGAAATTATATCAGCATCAAGATCGAGTCTGGGGCTAGCCACCCTGTCATTATGAGCTCCCAACTCCTCCTGGTTCACACAAACCATGATTTATAGGACAGGGGTGCGAAAAAAAGCAAGGAATTTTGGCATTCAGGACACTCCCCTGACGCAAATATTTGCGTGAATTAAAAAAAAAAAAAAAATACCAGCATCAACATCGAGTCTGGGGCTAGCCTCCCTGCAAATATGAGCTCCCAACTCCTCCTGGTTCCCACAAACCATAAATTATTCCGACAGGGGTGCGGAAATGGTGGGGGGGGGGGGTACACAATTTCCATTTCCCCCCCTCCCCCCACCCCCTACTCCCAACACCTTTCAGGGATAATAATAATAATAGTAATAATAACAATGTATTGATCTGTCATTGCCGAGCCCAAGGGCCATGCGCCTCCACCCAACAGTCACAACAGTGAATGTTGGGGAGGGAAGAGTGACTCGAACCATCCCTGAATAGCTACCCGTTCGGCGTGTCGGGTACCTTGCAGGTAACCAAGTGCAAATGATTGATTTTCCCTATGAGAGAGTTCCGCAAGACTGGGTATAAGTCGAATGGAGGTACTCAAGGGGGGTAGCAGACATTTCATGCGGTCTGCCAGCGCATGAGGACGATTTGCTTAAGTGTCGGGGACGCCTCGAAACCCGTCACCACCCCAAGATCGCGGAATGTATATACCCCTTTAATCCCACGTGGTGTATGTGTTATAAAAACAACACGACATAGCCTCGGAACCAACACAACGACACAGCCTCGGAACCTACAACGACATAGCCTCGGAACCAACACAACGACATAGCCTCGGAACCAGTGGGAAGAGGCCCAACCACCTCTTCTTCCCGTGGGGTGCCATACTGTGCACCCCTTGATGATGATAATAATAATAATAATAATAATAATAATAATAATAATAATAATAATAATAATGTATTGATCTTTCATGGCCGAGCCCAAGGGCCATGCGCCTCCATCCCTCTACCCAACAGTCACAACAGTGAATGTTGGGGAGGGAAGAGTAACTCTAACCATCCCTGAATAGCTACCCGCTCGGCGTGTCGGGTACCTTTCAGAGAATCAACTGCAAATGATTGATGTTCCCTTTGAGAGAATTCCACAAGACTGGGTATAAGTCGAATGGAGGTACTCAAGGGGGGTAGCAGACATTTCATGCGGTCTGCCAGCGCATGAGGACGTTTTGTGGTAAGTGTCTGGGACTGCTCGAAACCCGTCGCCACCCCTAGATCGCGGAATGTATATACCCCTTTGATCCCACGTGGTGTATGTATCATAAAAACAACACAACGGCATAGCCTCGGGAACCAATTGGAAGAGGCCCACACCTCTTCCCGTGGGGTGCCATACTGTGCACCCCTCCATTAATAATAATAATAATAATAATAATAATATGTATGTATGTATGTATCGTCTGCCAATTGCTGAGCCAAAAGGCCATGTGCATCCAGTCCTCCATTCCATAAGGAAAGTCTCCACACCAATCGGTGGAATAAAGGAAGTGAAGGCATAGAACATTTCTGTAGGAGCTTTATACCAATCAGCCCATGGAAAGGGACCGATGGCCTATGTACTCCCTAATAATAATAATAATAATAATAATAATAATAATAATAATAGTGCTTCTCTCTCAATGGCGAATGCATTTCTGTACATGTGCCTCCATCGTCTCATCCGCGAGGGGAGTACGAAGAATTGACGATAGGCTCTACTGACACCCCCGCAAGGCAGCTCCAAGCCTTCTAGACAGACCAATACTTTCAAAGAAAATATCCTTTGAAATTACTGGCACCGACGGGAATCGAACTGGCGACAGGTCCCAGATGGTAGACCTTAACCACTGGGCTATCGCGGTGCCACTAATAATGATAAAAATAATAATAATAATTCCCCCCCCCCCCCCCCCCCCCCCCGGGCTGGGGTTCCCGGGTGGAGGGCCCCCCGGACCCCCGCCCTCCCCGTCGTAAGGGTACGTTCATTTGCCGGAGTTACCAGCAGAACGCAAGTGTTAGCTCTGGTGGCACTGAAACCTAAAATCTCTGGTTTTGTGCCACCCGGCACCAAAACTTTTGGATCTTCGAAGAGCTCACCGAGAGGTGTCGGGTACACCAAACGTCAGCCTCAAACTCCCTCTGGTGTGCGCGAACGGCGCCTGGGGGCGCAAGACCTCAATTTTCCGGTTTTACGCCACCCGGTACCACAGTTTTTACATTTTTCGAAGAGAGCTCGTCAAGAAGTGTCAGATATACCAAATATCAGCCGCTAACTCCCTCTGGTGTGCGCAAACGGCGCCTGGTGGCACAATACCTCAATTTTCTGGTTTGTGTGCCACCCACGACCAAAAGCGGTACGTACAATTGCCGGGTTGTGGTTCCCGGGGGAGGGCCCCTTCCCCTTCGACAGGGTACGTTCAATCGCCGGAGGTACCGGCAAGTACTCCCAAAAAACAAGGAATTTCGGCATTCAGGACACTTCCCTAAAACAAATATTTGCGTGAATTTCAAAAAAACTACATCAGTATCAAGATCGAGTCTGGGGCTAGCCACCCTGTCAAATATGCGCTCCCAACTCGTGGTTCACACAAACCATGATTTATTCCGACGAGGCTGCAGAAAATAGGCTTTAAAAAAAAGGAATTTTGGCATTCAGGACACTCCCCTAACGCAGATATTTGCGTGAAGTCCAAAAAAATTACATGAGCATCAAGATCGAGTCTGGGGCTAGCCACCCTGCAAATATGAGCTCCCAACCATCCTTTCAGGTATTGGCGCAGCCCCTAATAATAATAATAATAATAATAATAATAATAATAATAATAATAATGTATCTCCTGCCAATTGCTGAGCCAAAAGGCCATGTGCATCCAGTCCTCCATTCCATAAGGAAAGTCTCCACACCAATCGGTGGAATAAACGAAGTGACGGCATAGAACATTACTGTAGGAGCTTTATACCAATCAGCCCATTGAAAGGGACCGATGGCCTATGTACTCGATAATAATAATAATAATAATAATAATAATAATAATAATAATAATAGTGCTTCTCTGTCAATGGCTGATGCATTTCTGCACATGCGCCTCCATCGTCTCACCCGTGAGGGGAGTACGAAGAATTGACGATAAGCTCTAATGACACCCCCGCAAGGGCAGTTCCAACACTTCCAGACGGGCCGGTATGTTCAATGAAAATACTGGTCCAGAAATAGACCGGTATGTTCAATGAAAATACTGGTGGCACCGACGGGAATCGAACTGGCGACAGGGCCCAGATGGTAGAACTTGACCACTGGGCTATCACGGTGTCCATAATAATAATAATAATAATAATAATAATAATAATAATAATAATAATAATAATAATAATAATAATAATAGTGCTTCTCTGTCAATGGCTGATGCAAATCTGCACCTGCGCCTCCATCGTCTCACCCGTGAGGGGAGTACGAAGAATTGACGATAGGCTCTAATGACACCCCCGCAAGGGCAGTTCCAACACTTCCAGACGGACCGGTATGTTCAATGAAAATACTGGTGGCACCGACGGGAATCGAACTGGCGACAGGTCCCAGATGGTAGACCTTAACCACTGGGCTATCACGGTGTCCATAAATAATAATAATAATAATAATAGTGCTTCTCTGTCAATGGCTGATGCATTTCTGCACATGCGCCTCCATCGTCTCACCCGTGAGGGGAGTACGAAGAATTGACGATAGGCTCTAATGACACCCCCGCAAGGGCAGTTCCAACACTTCCAGACGGGCCGGTATGTTCAATGAAAATACTGGTCCAGACGGATCGGTATGTTCAATGAAAATACTGGTGGCACCGACGGGAATCGAACTGGCGACAGGGCCCAGATGGTAGAACTTGACCACTGGGCTATCACGGTGTCCAAAATAATAATAATAATAATAATAATAATAATAATAATAATAATAATAGGCTTCCTCAGACTATAGCATCAGATCCAGATCCTGGACATGTGCCTCCATTTTCAGACTATAGCATCAGATCCAGAATAATAATAATAATAATAATAATAATAATAATAATAGTGCTTCTCTGTCAATGGCTGATGCATTTCTGCACATGCGCCTCCATCGTCTCACCCGTGAGGGGAGTACGAAGAATTGACGATAGGCTCTAATGACACCACCGCAAGGGCAGTTCCAACACTTCCAGACGGACCGGTATGTTCAATGAAAATACTGGTCCAGACGGACCGGTATGTTCAATGAAAATACTGGTGGCACCGACGGGAATCGAACTGGCGACAGGGCCCAGATGGTAGAACTTGACCACTGGGCTATCACGGTGTCCATAATAATAATAATAATAATAATAGTGTATCTCCTGCCAATTGCTGAGCCAAAAGGCCATGTGCATCCAGTCCTCCATTCCATAAGGAAAGTCTCCACACCAATCGGTGGAATAAAGGAAGTGACGGCATAGAACATTACTCTAGGAGCTTTATACCAATCAGCCCATGGAAAATAATAATAATAATAATAATAATAATAATAATAATAATAATAATAATAATAACAACAACAGGCAATTGGGAAAAAAATCCGAAGCCATGGCTTCGGTGAGTATACGTTCCATTGCTGTGCTTGGTACGTAGAATTGCCGACCCCGCTTTTCCCCTTCAACAGGGTACTTTCAATTGCAGGAGGAACGGCCATGGCTTCGGTGACCATGGCTTCGTGAGGACATACAATTGCCGGTCAGGGTTCCCGGGGGGGATCCCCCGGACCCTCCCTTCCCCGTCGACAGGGTACGTTCGATTGCCGGAGGTTCCGGCAGGTAATCCCAACAAAAGGCATTTCCGCATTCAGGACACTCCCCTAACACAAATATTTGCGTGAATTTTCACGAAAAAAAAACTTAAATAAGCACCAAGATTAAGTCCGGGGCTAGCCACCCTGCAAATATCTCTAAACTCCTCCTGGTTCCCACAAACCATGATTTATTCCGACGGGGGTTGCCAAAAAATAGGCCAAAAAACAAGGAATGTTCGCATTCACCCCCCTAACGCAAATATTTGTGTGGATTCCAAAAAAAAACTATACCAGCAGCAACAACGAGTCTGGGGATAGCCACCCTGTCAATATGAGCTCCCAACTCCTGGTTCCCACAAACCATGATTTATTCCGACAGGAGTGCGGAAATTGGGGGGGGGGGGGGGGGTACACAATTTCCAAAATTCTCCCTCCCCTCAAACCCCCCCATCCCCTACTTCCAACATCTTTCAGGGATAATGATAATAGTAATGATATTAACAACTAGGGGGTGCGCCAACACCTGAAAGGATCGTTTGCGCAGCCAGCCCCCCCCCCCCCCCCCCCCCCCCCCCATTTTTACCCCCCTCTGCTCTTCTCGACGTCGCTTTTCCCCTCAACCTTGCATTTTCAACTTTTGCAGCCTTGGAGCAATGTCGGTCATTCATTTTGGCACTACTTTGTCGTTCCTTTCGCAATTCCTATTTTCAACTATATCCCTAAACATAGCTCGAGTTAAGGTTGTGACAGCGCAAAAAATCAGCTTCTAAACCCTTGTGGCATAATAATAATAATAGTGCTTCTCAGTCAATGGCGAATGCATTTCTGCACATGTGCCTCCATCGTCTCACCCGCGAGGGGAGTACGAAGATTTGACGATAGGCTCTACTGACACCCCCGCAAGGCAGCTCCAAGCCTTCCAGACTGACCAATATTTTCAAAGAAAATATCCTTTGAAAATACTGGCCCCGACGGGAATCGAACTGGCGACAGGTCCCAGATGGTAGACCTTAACCACTGGGCTATCGCGGTGCCACAATAATAATAATAATAATAATAATAATAATATAATAATAATAATAATAATAATAATAATAATAATAATAATAATAATAATAATAGTGCTTCTCTGTCAATGGCTGATGCATTTCTGCACATGCGCCTCCATCGTCTCACCCGTGAGGGGAGTACGAAGAATTGACGATAGGCTCTAATGACACCCCCGCACGGGGAGTTCCAACACTTCCAGACGGACCGGTATGTTCAATGAAAATACTGGTGGCACCGACTGGAATCGAACTGGCGAAAGGGCCCAGATGGTAGAACTTGACCACTGGGCTATCACGGTGTCCATAATAATGATAATAATAATAATAATAATAATAATAATAATAATAATAGTGCTTCTCTGTCAATGGCTGATGCATTTCTGCACATGCGCCTCCATCGTCTCACCCTTGAGGGGAGTACGAAGAATTGACGATAAGCTCTAATGACACCCCCGCAAGGGCAGTTCCAACACTTCCAGACGGGCCGGTATGTTCAATGAAAATACTGGTCCAGAAATAGACCGGTATGTTCAATGAAAATACTGGTGGCACCGACGGGAATCGAACTGGCGACAGGGCCCAGATGGTAGAACTTGACCACTGGGCTATCACGGTGTCCATAATAATAATAATAATAATAATAGTGCTTCTCTGTCAATGGCTGATGCAAATCTGCACATGCGCCTCCATCGTCTCACCCGTGAGGGGAGTACGAAGAATTGACGATAGGCTCTAATGACACCCCCGCAAGGGCAGTTCCAACACTTCCAGACGGACCGGTATGTTCAATGAAAATACTGGTGGCACCGACTGGAATCGAACTGGCGACAGGGCCCAGATGGTAGAACTTGACCACTGGGCTATCATGGTGTCCATAATAATAATAATAATAATAATAATAATAATAATAATAATAATAATAATAATAATAATAATAGTAATAATAATAGTGCTTCTCTGTCAATGGCTGATGCAAATCTGCACATGCGCCTCCATCGTCTCACCCGAATAATAATAATAATAACAATAATAATAATAATAATAATAATAATAATAATAGGCTTCCTCAGACTATAGCATCAGATCCAGATCCTGGACATGTGCCTCCATAATAATAATAATAATAATAATAATAATAATATATATTGATCTGTCATGGCTGAGCCCGAGGGCCATGCGCCTCCATCCCTCGACCCAACAGGGACTACAGTGAGTATGTTGGGGAGGGAAGAGTGACTCTAACCATCCTGCATAGAAGGCCCCAAAAGGAAGTCCCTACTACCCGCACAGTGCCGGGTACCTTGCAGGAAATCAACTACAAATGATTGATCTTCCCCGCGTGAGAGCTGCACGAGACTGGGTAGGTCCCGCATGGAGGTACTCACAGGGATAGCAGACATTTCATGCGGTCTGCCAGCGCATGAGGACGTTTTGTGGTAAGTATCTGGGACGCCTCGAAACCCGTCACCACCCCTAGATCGCGGAATGTAAATACCCCTTTGATCCCACGTGGTGTATGTCTTATAAAAAACAACACAACGACATGGCCTCGGAACCAACACAACAACATAGCCTCGGAACCCACACAACAACAGAGCCTCGGAACCAACACAACTACATAGCCTCGGAACCAACACAACAACATAGCCTCGGAACCAACACAACAACATAGCCTCGGAGCCAACACAACGACATAGCCTCGAAACCAGTGGGAACCTCCTCTTCCCGTGGGGTGCCATACTGTGCACCCCTCCATAATAATAATAATAATAATAATAGTGTATCTAGTGTATCTCCTGCCAATTGCTGAGCCAAAAGGCCATGTGCATCCAGTCCTCCATTCCATAAGGAAAGTCTCCACACCAATCGGTGGAATAAAGAAATGACGGCATAGAACATTACTCTAGGAGCTTTATACCAATCAGCCCATGGAAAGGACCGATGGCCTATGTACTCCCTAAATAATAATAATAATAATAATAATAATAATAATAATAATAATAATAGTGCTTCTCTGTCAATGGCTGATGCAAATCTGCACATGCGCCTCCATCGTCTCAGCCGTGAGGGGAGTACGAAGAATTGACGATAGGCTCTAATGACACCCCCGCAAGGGCAGTTCCAACACTTCCAGACGGACCGGTATGTTTAATGAAAATACTGGTGGCACCGACGGGAATCGAACTGGCGACAGGGCCCAGATGGTAGAACTACTCCAAGACTACACTAAGCCGAGGTTATTCCGCAGTCCCAACAACCTCTTGCAAAACGTTGCCGAATGTGCAAGTGCGTACACCAAGCATGGTTGCTAGAACTACCTCAAAACCCCACCCATAACAATTTGGTATCCGCTGGGTCCACGGGCTATCAACCGGCATAGCGGAGTTTAAGATCTTCGACAGGCGCCCAACGACCCTCCTCCCCAGCATCATCCACCAAATGGTTATGGATTGGCATCACAGTTTAACGCCGTAAGGCCATTGGGCTGAATAATAATAATAATAATAATAATAATAATAATAGTGCTTCTCTGTCAATGGCTGATGCAAATCTGCACATGCGCCTCCATCGTCTCACCCGTGAGGGGAATACGAAGAATTGACGATAGGCTCTAATGACACCCCCGCACGGGCAGTTCCAACACTTCCAGACGGACCGGTATGTTCCATGAAAATACTGGTGGCACCGACGGGAATCGAACTGGCGACAGGGCCCAGATGGTAGAACTTGACCACTGGGCTATCACGGTGTCAATAATAATAATAATAATAATAATAATAATAATAATAATAATAATAGTGCTTCTCTGTCAATGGCTGATGCAAATCTGCACATGCGCCTCCATCGTCTCACCCGTGAGGGGAGTACGAAGAATTGACGATAAGCTCTAATGACACCCCCGCAAGGGCAGTTCCAACACTTCCAGACGGGCCGGTATGTTCAATGAAAATACTGGTCCAGACGATCGGTATGTTCAATGAAAATACTGGTGGCACCGACGGGAATCGAACTGGCGACAGGGCCCAGATGGTAGAACTTGACCACTGGGCTATCACGGTGTCCATAATAATAATAATAATAATAATAATAATAGTGCTTCTCTGTCAATGGCTGATGCATTTCTGCACATGCGCCTCCATCGTCTCACCCGTGAGGGGAGTACGAAGAATTGACGATAGGCTCTAATGACACCCCCGCACAGGCAGTTCCAACACTTCCAGACGGACCGGTATGTTCAATGAAAATACTGGTCCAGACGGACCGGTATGTTCAATGAAAATACTGGTGGCACCGACGGGAATCGAACTGGCGACAGGGCCCAGATGGTAGAACTTGACCACTGGGCTATCACGGTGTCCATAATAATAATAATAATAATAATAATAATAATAATAATAACAATAGGCTTCCTGAGACTATAGCATCAGATCCAGATCCTGGACATGTGCCTCCATTAAGAATAATAATAATAATAATAATAATAATAATAATAATAATAATAATAATAATAATAATAGTGCTTCTCTGTCAATGGCTGATGCATTTCTGCACATGCGCCTCCATCGTCTCACCCGTGAGGGGAGTACGAAGAATTGACGATAAGCTCTAATGACACCCCCGCAAGTGCAGTTCCAACACTTCCAGACGGGCCGGTATGTTCCATGAAAATACTGGTCCAGACGGATCGGTATGTTCAATGAAAATACTGGTGGCACCGACGGGAATCGAACTGGCGACAGGGCCCAGATGGTAGAGCTTGACCACTGGGCTATCACGGTGTCCAATAATAATAATAATAATAATAATAATAATAATAATAAAGACAGCCTCTCAATTCTTCTGGCACAATTTTCAGAGCCTTGGAGCATTCTCAGCCATTCATTCTGTTCTAGCTCATTTGCTTGGGGTACACACAAAATGCGGGGCTGGGGATCCCGCGGGAGGCCCCCCACCCCCCTTCCACAGGAGCTAGCCGGTAAAAACCCTTCTGGCACATCTCTTAGAGCCTTGGAGCATTCTCAGTCATTGATGTTGGCGCCGGCTATTCCCTTGGGATACATAGAATTGCAGGGCTGGGGATCCCGGGGGCGAGTCCTCCCCTTTCCACAGTCGATAGAGTTTGTTTGATTGCAAAAGATACCGGCAGGTACTACCATAAAACAAGGAACTTTGGCATGCAGGACATTGCCCTAACGAAAATAGTTGCGTGAATTTCAAAAAAGTCGTGTCAAGCTCAACAACAAGTCTGGGACTAGCCACCTTGCAAATATGAGCGCCCAACTCCTAGTCCCCACAAACCACGATTTATTCGGATAGGGTTACTGGGGGGAGGGCCCCACTTCCACAGTCGAGTGGATACGCACAAATGCGGGGCAGCGCAGACTAATTTCCTCGGGGAATACTTGTTGCAGGGCTTGGGTTCCCGGGGGGAGGGCCTCCCTATCCCCGTAGACATGGTACGTACAATATCCGGAGGCACCAGCATTTACTGCCCAAACAAGGAATTTTGGCCCTCAGGACAGTTCCTTAACGCAAATATTTGCGTGAGTTCAAAAAAAAAAAAGTACATCAGCATCGACAACGAAGCTGGGGCTAGGCTCCCTGAATATGAGCTCCCACTTCCTGGTTCCCACAAACCATGACTTATTCCGATCGGGTGCCGAAGGGGGGGGGGGGGGGGGATTTCCAATATCCCCAACACTTTTCAGGGATAACAGTAACAAAAAAAAAAGGGGGGGGGGGGATGATACGACCGCACATCTGAGACTTCCCGAGAAGAATCTAATACTTGCAGCGACGCGTTTTTCGTGTGAGCTGAGAACCCTTGTCCTGAACATAAAAATGAGCACCCTTTATCATTCCACACGTTTGACACACTAATTCAAGTACAGCATACCGATACCTAGAGGGATGCAAATGGCTTTTCACAGACTAGAGTCCATGGCAGAGGTACTTAGTGGCGTTTGGATAGAAGCTTAGATGAAAATGGACGCAGAAATGTAGCGACGTGTGTCACATGTGTGCTGTGCCTGCAGGACCCAGCGCTCTTTCACGCCACGAAAATGCGCACCTTGGAACTCCGCATGGCCAAAGGTAAATTAAAAAGGAGAAAGGGAAACGGGATGCGCGTTCTGTTCTGCATGCCGGAGAGAGACAGAGAGACAGAGACAGACAGACAGACACACACACACACACACACACACACCCACAGAGAGAGAGAGAGAAGCGTGGGGATAGGAGAGGCGGAAGTGCACTCACCGAAATGCAGGCGAACAGTAGGCTACATGAGCGGTGTTATGAGAGATGGACAGCTCTCCCCCCCCCCCCCCCCCCCCCCCCCCCCCCCACTCTTCCCAACACATTCACACCCTCTCTCTCTATATATATATATGGGTACATATTCCCTATTTTGGCCCAAATTTGCCACCCTACTACTATCACTGCGGGGAAAAGCTCCGACGAAAGATTTCGCATTTCCCAAGGTATCGATCCTAATTTCTTTCAAGTATGTTTAATGATAATAATAATAATACTATATCTGAGGCGTACTGATGCAGCTAATGGCATATCCTCAACGGACATAAGCCTCCAATTCCCCTGTTCGAGGTCCTCCACCCCCCCGTGTCAGTCTCTCGCCTGATGATCGGGGCCACCGATGGAGCTCCTGAGGGCAAGACTGCACTAAGCCAAGGTTATTCCGCAGTCCCAGCAACCTCTTGCAAGACTTCACCGAATGTGCAAGTGCATACACCAAGCGCGGTTGCTAGAGCTGCCTCGAAACCCCACCCATAACAATCTGGTGTCTGCTGGGTCCTGGGCTATCAACCAGCATATGCGGAGTTTAAGATCTTTTACGCGCGCAACAACGACCCTCCCAGCATCTACCACCAAAGGGTTATGAGTTGGCGTCACAGTTTAACGCCTTGAGGCCATTGGGCTGGAACTCTGTTTAGCAAGTGTGACTAGGTTTTTTCATCGGGATTTCCCTCAAATATGTCACAGTCAACACTCCAAGGCAGATTTACTATATCTGAGGCGTACTGATGCAGCTAATGGCATATCCTCAACGGACATAAGCCTCCAATACCCTTGTTCGAGGTCCTCCACCCCCCCGTGTCAGTCTCTCGCCTGATGATCGGGGCCACCGATGGAGCTCCTGAGGGCAAGACTGCACTAAGCCGAGGTTATTCCGCAGTCCCAGCAACCTCTTGCAAGACGTCACCGAATGTGCAAGTGCATACACCAAGCGCGGTTGCTAGAGCTGCCTCGAAACCCCACCCATAACAATCTGGTGTCTGCTGGGTCCTGGGCTATCAACCAGCATATGCGGAGTTTAAGATCTTTTACGCGCGCAACGACCCTCCTCCCCAGCATCTACCACCAAAGGGTTATGAGTTGGCGTCACAGGTTAACGCCTTGAGGCCATTGGGCTGGAACTCTGTTTAGCAAGTGTGACTAGGTTTTTTCATCGGGATTTCCCTCAAATATGTCACAGTCAACACTCCAAGAATAATAATAATAATAATAGTGCTCTGTCAATGGCTGATGCAAATCTGCACATGCGCCTCCATCGTCTCACCCGTGAGGGGAGTACCAAGAATTGACGATAGGCTCTAATGACAACCCCGCAAGGGCAGTTCCAACACTTCCAGACGGACCGGTATGCTCAATGAAAATACTGGTGGCACCGACGGGAATCGAACTGGCGACAGGGCCCAGATGGTAGAACTTGACCACTGGGCTATCACGGTGTCCATAATAATAATAACAATAATAATGATGATAATAATAATAATAATAACTAGGGGCTGCGCCAACACCTGAAAGGATGGTTTACCGGTGCGCTTCGCGCACCAAACCCCGCCAGCCCCACTTCGGATCACTTTTTGGAGGGCCCCCCGGAACCCCCCCACTCCCCCCCTCCCGCCCCCTGTCCCTTCGACAGGGTACGCTGAATTGCCGGAGGTGCCGCAAAGGGCGCCTTGTGGCAAAAAACCTCAATTTTCGGGTGTGGGTGCCACCCGCGACCAGAACGAGTACGTACAATCGCAGGGCTCCCCCGGACCCCCCCTTTCCCTCGACAGGGTACGTTGAATTGCCGGAGGTGCCGCAAAGGGCGCCTGGTGGCAAAAAAAACCTCAATTTTCAGGTGTGGGTGCCACCCGCGGCCAGAACGGGTACGTGCAATCGCCGGGCTGGGGTTCCCGAGGGGAGGGCCCCCCGGACCCCCCCTGCCCCACGTTCAATTGCCGGAGGCACCGGCAAGTACTGCCAAAAAACTAGGAAATTTGGCATTCAGGACACTCCCCTAACGCAAATGTTTGCGTGAATTCCAAAAAAATTATACCAGCATCAAGATCGAGTCTGAGGCTAACCACCCTGCCAATATGAGCTCCCAACTTCTCCTGGCAGTTCCCACAAACCATGATTTATAGGGATGGGGGGGTGCAAAAGAAGGCCCAAAAAAACAAGGAAATTTGGCATTTAGGACACTCCCCTAACGCAAATATTTGCGTGAATTCCAAAAAAGTTATACCAGCATCAAGATCGAGTCTGAGGCTAGCTACCCTGCCAATATGAGCTCCCAACTCCTGGTTCCCGATGGGGGTGCAAAAAAAGGCCAAAAAACAAGCAATTTTGGCATTCAGTACACCCCCCTAACGCAAATATTTGCGTGAATTCCAAAAAAAATTATACCAGCGTCAAGATCGAGTCTGAGGCTAGCTACCCTGCCAATATGAGCTCCCAACTCCTCCTGGTTCCCACAAAACCATGATTTATTTATAGGGATAGGGGTGCCGAAATGGTGGGGGCGTGGCATAATTTTCATTTTCCCCCTCCCCCCAAACCCCCCACCCCCTTCACCAACACCTTTCAGGGATAATAATAATAATAATAATAATAATAATAATAATAATAATAATAATAATAATAATAATAATAATAATAATA
>WBZZ01002231.1:55000-75000 GCA_019918135.1 Paulinella micropora | reverse complement strand
GAAATGTGGACCGAGGAGGTCGCGGAGGGCGAGGAGGATATGGTGGAGGGGGATATGGGCAGGGCGGCGCCGGCGGCGGCGGCCACGGGGCAGGCTCCTCGTCCTCCCATGCCGGTGCGCACGGACAGTCCGTCGGGAGTGCCACAGCGGGGAACAGTGGGCCGGCCAGCGCAGCTGGCAGCGGTAGCTCACAGCCCGCCGAGCAAGGCCAGCGGCGAGGCCAGGACAGGGACCGATCTGCAGGACCCAGGCAGACCGGGATTTGCAAGTTCTTCCAGTCTCCTCAAGGATGTGGGTATGGGCAGACTTGTCGCTTCCGGCACGTCCCAGCTACCCAAGGGTAGGCCATGCGACACCGCACTCATCATGCAAATATCACACTAGATTACGCACGACTGAAAGAAATTCGCCAGAACCTCATACATACCCTGTAGGTACCAACCGGGTGGCTTGAACAGCGGTTACCAAACTCAAGGGTACCCACCTGGGCAGCATGGCTACCAGGGCTACAACCCCATGCAAGGAGGCGGGGGCCACGGGGGTGGGGGAGGTGACAGTCGCCCTATTTGTCGGTTCTTCATGTCACCGCAGGGCTGCCGATACGGAGAGGAATGTCACTTCGCACATCCAGCACAGCCATAGGATAGCTCGCTTTGAATTTAATCTTATGCCAGCAGTTAATGGCGTCATATTGTTAACGTTTTTCCGGGAAAGAGGCAGACCGGGAGTAGCCTAATGCTCACTTCTTGAATCATTTAAATTCCATCGCAGAAAGAAACTACGTTTGTTCAGCACAATTCCACTCGGCGTCAAATTTTTTCTAGCACATCAAAGTCTTGTGTTGCAGGGGGGGGGGGGGGGGGGGCCTAGTCGTTCACACTAGCTCCTGAAAAGCAGCTTTGGTCAGAAAAATCAACCTTAAGCTATATTAATATAATCCACTCCTCAAAAATGGTTCTCCTCTTTTCTCCCACACACACACACACTCTCTCTCTCTCTCTTCTTCTCTCTCTCTCTCTCCATATATATATATATATATATATATATATGTTTATCAGACCTGTCTATTCGCTTATGTACCATATGCGACCAAAATCCCGAAAACTGACACACATTTCTCAAAAACATGCCTTTGTTTCATAAAAACGCACACATGTTCGTTACATTTTCACAAACAAAACAGACAAATAACGACAAAAAGGACATGTATTTCCAAAAACATGTACATAAATAAATTTATGTCCTTTTTGTCGTTATTTTGTCTGAATTTGTCTTCCATTGCTTTGTTTGTGAAAATGTAACGAACATGTGTGCGTTTTTATGAAACAAAGGCATGTTTTTGAGAAATGTGTGTCAGTTTTCGGGACTTTGGTCGCTTATGGTACATAAGCGAATAGGCAGGTATATATATATATATTATATATATATATGTATGTATGTATGTATGTAGTATGTTTGTATGTATGTATATTTCTCTCTCTATATATGTATATATATATATACATATATATGTATATATATATGTATATATATTTCTCTTTCTCTCTCTCTTTCTCTCTTTCTCTCTCTCTCTCTCTCTCTCTTTCTCTCTCTCTCTTTCTCTCTCTCTCTCTTTTCTCTCTCTCTCTCTCTCTCTCTCGCTCCCCCCCCCCCCCCCCCCCCCCCCCTCCCCCCCCCCCCCTCCCCCCCCCCCCCCCTCTCTCTCTCTGTGAGTGTCTCTCTCTCTCTACTTCCTAATGGCTCACATGAAAGCATTGTGCAAGTGCGTGATTCGCGCGTGCAAATATGCATGAAGAGTGGAATCATGACACAACGTTGACATTATTCAAGTCAGGAGAGTCAGTGATAAGTGTATTTTTACCCTAACCCTGAACAGCCACATGCAACTGGCCAACGGCGGAATCGTAGAATATACTCTCTGGTACCTCACTTACTCTTCCCACTCATCTCTACGAGTGGCAAGTATTCTCTTTTTCACGCAAACACTGTTTTAATAAAATACTTGCCACTTGTAGAGCCTGAGTGGGCAGAAGAGATAGAATGGAAGAGGACTCAAAGAGATACAAAGGCGGGAAACAAAATGGAGCGTAATTTTTTTATTATTATTATTATTTTAAATTAAAAGAAAAAGGTATTAATAGCTCTGTTAAACAGTTTGCGTAAAGAAGAACTGTCACAGTCACCTGTGTCACAATAGTACTACTTCCAAAAAAAATTTAAGAATATTAATACTAATATTAACCCTTTACGTGACGGTCCAGTAGATCCACTTACGTGGATCCAAACTTTTGGAGTAAAAATGAAAATGTTTAGTTTATTTTACGAATTGTACTTTAATAATTCGTGACTGTAATATTAATAATTCGTAAAAAAACATCAATCACTGAATAAATTTCAAGCCAAGTATAGCTTTGTCTGATAGCAGCAACCTCAGACCAAATGATGTTCACCTGCTTGAATCATTCCTGTATTTAATGGAAAACTGCGTTCGCGATGCTACTTGTCGAGTACCGGCAACCGTGCGTCCCCCTCTTATCGGTCGTAGACTTCAGGTGACACACGTCACGAAGAATTTGATAGTAAACTTGAATACTAACAATACGAACAATTCCCGCCAGTTCAACTGTTACTAGTATTAATACATCAGCTACCTAAGTCGATTCAACTTGAAAGATGTACCGTTCTATCTCGGAAATTGCGGACCGACAATGTCAAAACGTACTTATTAGGTGACATAGGTAAAAAGCCGGGGCAATGGTATTAATAAAAATCCTTGGGAAGTGAATTAGGTCAGTGATGGGATTAATATAACCTGTATATATATTAGTTAATATTGCTGTTGACATTCAAGACAACAAAAAAAATTGATTTTTCTGTTTTGGTTGGAATTTCAGTTTCAAGCCTGCGGTGGTTGGAATTTTGATTTTGGGTGAAAATTTGAATTTTTCAACTGATTAACTGCTATATTCTTCCGCAAAATATCGTAAATTTTCGCGAAATGTTACCGTTAAATTTGAAAATTTGAATTTTTGTCACAAAAATGAAAAACTGTCACAAAAATGAAAAACTAATTTTTGTTGTTGTCTTGAATGTCAACAGCAATATTTATCGTTTATAGTAGTATGGGAAAAGTGGTATTTACATGTGTGGGTGGCATTGGTGGCACCACTGCCAGCAGTGCAAATATGCACTGTATAGATACCTATTATTTTATGACTTAGTGACCTGCATTAACTGTTTCGTTTGTTTAGCGGGCTTTTGTCTGTATTGATTGAATAACCTATGAAAGGATGTGTGGAGCTGATTAGGATGACGATGACGATCACCGATGCAGCCGGGCAATCCAGCTGTCGCCGTAGCTGTATGCATCGTCGTCGTGGTCGTAGTGGTTGTTGCAGCTGCCCGGGCTGAGAGCGAGATAATCACATGCCAGTGGCCACCGTGCCTGTGGGCACAGCTCCTGTCCCGTAGCGCAAAGAGCTGGGGCCCCGACGTAGTGTAATCAGTGGATAAAACCCAACCAACCTTTTTCGCAAGGTCGTTGTATTATATCTGCTAATGGCCGCTTTTGAAGTCTCTCTCACCCCTCTTGAAAAGAGTTTACTCAAGTTGTGGGAAATAGAGGTGTCAAGCCAGTAATCCACCATCTGCTCAAGTGGCTGCATGGTGATAAAAGGTTCCTACTCAGCAAGGTTGAGAATGCCATCCGAGGCTGAAGTTAACCACTTTCGCTAGGAGGCGGGGGGCAAATATCTTTCTCTAAAGTCATTAGGACTACCTTGATGAAGTGGGCGCGGCTGATTCCATCCGTCTGGGGAGAGAGCTTCTTTGCCGAGCCGTCCTTGAGGACCTTCCGGTACGTACTATCCATGAAAGGGACCTTGAGAGTGGTATGCAGGATGCGAAAAATGTTGAGACATTCTTCACTGTGGTAGACTTCTTTCGAGACCAGGTCGTAATTGGGGCGTGGAAACGAGGCTGGAAGACTCATTTCGTCACACCAGGCTGAATGTAAAAGACCCACCATGTAGCAAAAAGATCTAGCCCGGAATTTGCAAAGGAGACATTATACGAAGTTTGCTACTCGATTGCAGGCTTGCCTGAGGGACTGTCCTATGTATTGTATGCAAGGAACTTGAACAGACTTGAACAGAACTTGAATAGAACTTGAATACATAGTACAAAGTCGCCTCTCTGCGTGTGGTGAATATGCACAACTGTCCCCATGACCTGCCACTCATGAACATATGAACTAGCTGCCTTGTGTGGGTGTGATGAATGAGCTTGTGCGTGTTCGCTTTTATTAATACTGTTTCCAAAAGCAGGTAGGAGTTCCCCAATTCGACAGCACACACAAAGTGTGACTCTTCCGAAAATAAAGGGAAATTCGAATTGTAAGTCTTGACTGTGAGACTAACTTAATAATCTGCCGTATACTTGCTGTGTCCTACAGTAGATACTTTATTGAGAAAAGGGCGCCAAGGGACGGCCCAATTATATACTAGGCCGGACATACGTAATGGCCCTAACGACACACATTACATATGCCGGCCCATACTGACTATCCGGTTAATTATATTAATAGGTCTAACACTCCCCCTGGATCAAAGTAAATTATTAAATTAACTGTAGGTCCCAATACATCTATTCTGTGAAAATTATACAAACACAGACTTAAAAGATAATAATATTACTCACTCTTACCCTCACTCTCTCCAAGAGGTTATGTCGATGGTGACTACCCGGCTTGCTAGGGCAAGTATGCATCAACTAGATTACATACAGGGCAGCTCCCCCTAGTCAAGCTAGGCCTGGTCGACGAGAAGAGGATTAGGTCCTACGCACCCCCTATCCTATGTTGAGTAGCATTATGTATGTAACACAAGTACGGTATGGTCATAATACTCATATAATATTGATATATATATATGATCGCGTAAGTAACCATAATATATAAAAATAAGACATATGATAATGTATCCATCTGTACTGACCTATCAAAAGGTATGATCAACTTGAACTATATGTTACATATCTATCCGGTAGTATGGATTTATAAATTTGACAGCGCTTCCCGTAGAGGGGTATAAAAAGAACATAATATGTATATGAACAAAGACACAATATCTGTAATTATCGGCCTGTCTGGTACATCCGGCTGGTCTGACGTACTTCCGTGTTCCACACTCCCGTGTGGCACGTTCACCGACCAGCCGGACTCCATGTCGGCTTCTTATAGATTTTTATGTATATAAGTGTATAGAGATAGAAACTGAAGCGAAGCATATAGAAGTTGGAACAGAACGAGCGAAAGGGACGCGATCGTCGTAGTATTTCAGGTTGAAAAACCGGGCGAAGTCATCACGCTTTGACAACCTGAAATACTAATGTCTCAAGGGATTCAGTAGTATTTCAGGTTAGGAAACCGGGTGACGTCGTCACCGTTTGATAACCTCAAATACTAATGTCTGGAATGAGCAATGAACTCCGGCGCTGGTCATTCGCCACCGGGCCCCGTCGGCACTCGTCTATTCACACACCTGTGCAACTTATGTGTAATATGCGAGAAAATTATTATATTGACCCAATATAAAACGAAGTCCAAGATGATAAGACTTACTAATACGGGAATTGATCGAATTTTATTCTGAATTTAGCGTAACTTTCCCTACTAAGTACAACGGAGATTTTTCCAGCCAGGTAATTGAACTTGTCTACCGTAAAATGTATTTTGGTGAACACATCTGCGATATTTTCCTCCGTAGGGACCCGGAATAGTTTGACCTTTCCTTCTCTCACGAGTTGCGCTAGAAGGTGGTATCGGACCTCTATGTGCTTGGTCCTAGCTTCCCCTAGTCCTCTCTCCGACAATAATATCGTTCCTTCGTTATCCTCGAAGAGAGGTGTAGGACCTTCAAGATTTATTCCGATATCCCGTAAAGTTTGTTGTAATGCAAGAAGTTCTCTGACAGCCTCATTTGCTGAAACAGTCTCGGACTCTAATGTAGATTGGGCTATCACGGATTGCAGTTTAGAGAACCACGAAATTGGTGTCCCGTTAAATAAGTAAACGTATCCGGATCTTGATTTACGTGAGTTCTTATCCCCCGCAAAATCCGAGTCTACAAATCCGACTATCGGTTGTTCCGCAATAATTCTGTCTACATTAGCGAGAACCGGCACGCTGAACATGTCCGTTCCGGGCATTGCGGGTTTTCCAATGATATCATCGATTGCGTTGGCCGCTGCGCAAGATTCCAGATTAGGTTTCCAAGATTCCGGAGTTTTAGGAACCGAGAAGTTAGTTTCTAGCACCTTCCGTAAATTTCGATCTCCTCTTCTGAAAAATAACGCTCGCGGGGTCAGAAGCCACAAAAACATTCTGTGCACCATACCATAAGACATCCCCGGGTTAGGGACTTGGGACTTAGCTGCTATGCTTAAAGGGCATATGAGGAGTGGCCGGGTGTGAACAGCCAAAAAGATAAGCATCCCTATCAAGCATCTAAGATCATAACGTAATAGGCGATGGTCCTTCTTTAGGGGAGCAGGGTTATCAGAAGTGAATGGTGTTTTAGCCGGTATCTCCTTCATGTAACCCAACGCCTCCAAGATCGACAACTCATACTTACGTTGATGCAGAGTAATCCCCTTTTCAGACTGGATGATCTGAATGTTTTTGAATGCGGTGGCTTTGCCTAGGTCCTTGCACCGGAATCCTCTCTTTTCGAACATTTTCACCATCTTGGTGTGCTTTTCTTGTGACGCAGCGTGACAGCCATCATCGACGTGAAAGGACACCAATTGGGTAGTTTGGGGGCTACTCCCATGCTTTACGAAAGAGGCTGTGTCTAACGTGAGATGCTTGAATTTGTTTTCGGTAATGAGCTCCCCGGACAGTACGTCGTACCAAAGACGGCCTGCCTCCGGATGGCCGTATAGGGCCTTCTTCAGAAGCCAGACATAGTCCGCAGTCTGAAACTCGGCCGGCGGTTGACATATACGTCGTATGGGAGATTCGCATGCAGATAGGCAGTCGTGAAATCTATCAGCCATAAATCTATTCCGAAAAAGGCTGCATAGGCTACCATGAGCAAAATGGTCCTGTGCTGGGCTGTGGGAGAGTAAGTCTTTCTGGGATTGTACTGAGATTAAGCTTTCAGGAGGTCCCCTCGCAGGATTATCCGGGCTTTGTGGAATTCATCCGCAGTACCTTGCTGTTTTACCGTATCTATCCATTTTATAGGAATGATTGGTGTGCCCGACATTTTCGCTTCGCTCACTTTTCGCCAAACAAATGCTTTTAGTTCTTTGAGCTGTTCGAATTTCTTTTGTCTAGCTTGCTCACGGTCTTTTGGTTTCTGTACTACTGGGAATTCCGGGAATTTCTCACTAACGAGACAATACCCGCCCGATTTTCCTCCCGAGCACATACCGCGACATGAGCTCTCGCCCTCTTCCCCGTGATAATGTTTTCATTCGAAATCTCCGTCTGTTCGTGTGATCTCCATCCCGGTTTATGTGCCGCTCTCTGCTCCTCTACTCTCCCTCTCCTCCTCGACAAATGCAAATTCTGAGGTGACCTCAATGCCGGGATCGTTAGTATTGAGATCGGAATCAGAGTTTTTGTTGGTCGACAAGGGTGGTGGTGCAGTTGCGGCTTTTTGCTCACGCGGTTCGGGCATAGCTTCTGACTGTTGTGGGGCTTTGGCATATTTGACGATTTCTGTGTTTAATATCTTATTCGTGATGCCGTCGTCAAACAAGACGCTATGCGCGGGAAAGCGTTTAGATTTACGGGTAACGGGAGCAGACGGGGCTGTTGCTGTCCCCCGTCGTATCGCCGTCTCCCATTTATCCCCGTAAGTCAATCTAGCCCACTGCTCCCCAGAAGCCCTTGCCGGGATTTCCACATACGTTCTGGACCTTTGTCTTTCTTTGGGCTTACGCCCCCTTCTTGCTTTCTTCATCTCCCCCTCCCCTGCTCGTCACTCGGCTGAGCAACTTTGGGACTCGGAGGCTCTAGGGGGGGCGGGTTCGTGTTCACGAACACCGGTCCCTCTTCGGCCTCGCTATCCTCGTCAGTTTGCGGAGTGTGGGGTGACTCCTCAGGGGGGGATTCCATAGGGAGGCCCGCGGTCGGAGCGGGAGGGGGACTTCCTACCGGGGAACCTTCTCCCCCTGCCGGAATCCCTCCTCCCGGGTCCTCCCCTGAAACGATTCCTTGATCTTCTGGGGTCGTTTGTTGCGATAGGGGAGGGGGGGGCTGTTGCCAATTAACAGAGAACATCTCACCCTCAACATCATCTCTCTCGAGAGATTCAGATACCCCCCTCTTCCCTAGTCTCCAAACGTCAAAGATAACATCACGGACATTACCGAATATTTTCCTCGCAACCGGATCATATACGCGATAATACCCGTTGTTTCTTTCATACCAGAGAAATAAAACTTTCCTCCCCCTCTCACCTTTTCCCCTCTTTGCGTCTACTTTCATGTACGCCAAACATCCAATGGGGCGCAAATGACGCAAAAGGGGTTTTCTCTTATGAACAATTTCGTAAGGAGGTTTCCCCTTAAAAGGGCCGTGGGCAAGAGGTAAGAGGTTGCCAAAATACGTGGAAGCTTTCTCCGTCTCAGTCCACATGGACTCAGGAAGATCGGCGTCGCTGATAACTGCCCTTGCGGGTCCGCCGCACGTCTGGTGGGCTCGTTCTATTTTAGCAACCGCCTGTTTCTCCCCCGTCGGAGCCTCAAGGAGGACCGGTTGATTTACATCAATCCAAGTCTGAAACTCCTTGTACTTACCATATTCGTGGTCACAAGTCAAGAATTTCACTTTTCTTCCCGTATGCCGTTCAAAGAAGGCAACGGCCTTAAGGAAGCATGTGAAAAAGTCATTCTTATATCTCAGATAATAATCTAACTCAAACCCAGATGCAAGACATTTGACAGTGAACTTGTACTTTTTCCCGTCCCACGATAAGATATTCCACCAACCCTGGGTTTCCATTGTTATGTGAACCCCAGGGTGGCGCTCTACCGCATGATGGTTGTCTTTGAAATAGGGCACTCTCTTCATCTTATTCTTTAAGCACCACTCACATCTCATTACTCGTTCCCTCCACTCTCTCCCCACTATCTTTACTCCCATACAGTTAGCCATTCGCTCCATGGCTTTTACCTCTCTGTGCTTACACATACGACGGAACACAGTTGCATGTATGTTTTCATGATAGTGAGGACGAACAACAGGACATAAAGCTTTACTACCTAGTGCTTTATCTCTCTTACTCTCAGCCCTCTCATCTTTCTCGTGATCTATCTCAGTAGAATAGGGTACGTATGTATTAGGTACGTCACATCGCCAACCACAAATGCACGGTGACAATAAACAATATACGTCATGGTATGTAGGTGGGTTGGTTTTCTGAGAATGAGAGGTGGGTTGTCAAGCTTGTCCCCCCGGGTCCGACTCAGACTGTCATCATCGTCGGGCTCGGGAGTCTCACTTGTGATGGAGGGCATAGTAGTAGAGGTACTTGTGGGCTTATACCACTCGTTAGGATTGAGAGGTGGGGTGCCCGGGGCATCAAACACCGTCAAGTGGTTTGGGAGTGCTCTCCCTCTAGCCACGATTTGGTCTTCCGTAATCAAAATAGGCTTCCTGAGCACTATCACTTGATTGTTTTGGTGTATGACGGCGAAACCCTTACGAATCCATGCCGAACTAGCCACCAACCCGTACTTTAGGTGCGGGTTGTAGGTGGTGTGGGCATCAAGGACACTGACTTCTTCTCCATGAGCTCCTGACAGATTCATTAAAACTTTTCCTTTGTACTAGGTTCTAATGCTTCCTTTCGCTATGCGGAACTTCTGTGGAGCTCTCTTAAGGCTAACAAACGTAGATCTATCTGGGGACTGTGTCTCGCTTGCACCACTATCGTCTACCCACATTATATTGCTACTGTCAGTTCTGTGGTCAGAGTTATTGTCCATTAACATGATAGAGCATTCAGAGTGTGGTTGTTCGGGGAATGAAGTGGTGGTGTCTGTGTCTGATGGGCTTAGTGGTTCGTCTTCTTCTGGAGGTGTCACTCCACCCAACACATCCTCGAGATCCTCTACCTCCTTTACCATGTACGGGAAAGAAGAAACGATGCCTCGTGCAAACGGGTTGTTGTGTTTGGTAGCAAGGGTAAGGACGCAATCGTGCATGGCGTAATATAGTTCTGTATAGAATTCGTCATATTCCCCCTCCTGGCTTGTAATCAACCCGTCTGTCACTGTTCTACTCTTGAGCCCCTGATTGAGAGCAGTAACCAAGCGTTGTATTTCTTCGATGGGAGGTAGTCCTCCACCTCTTAACACCCTCTTTCCGTCTCTTACCCAATCGTTACTATCCTCAGCTCTACCTGGCTCTCCCTCTTCCATGACCTCAGGGGGTCCAAATAAAGGTGATGAGGATGTATCAGATAGTGCAGTGGTAGGTTGAGAAGACGAAGTGTGAGTCAAAGTTGGTGCAGACAAAGTAGGTACAGGCGGTCTCCCTCTACTGCTCCCCCTCCCCCTACTCCTACTCCTCCTACTTTCACTCCTACTCCCCCTTCTCCCCCTACTCCTTCCCCTATTTCTCCCACTCCTTCTGTGGATGTAGTAGTGGTAGTAGTAGTAGTAGTAGTAGTAGTAGTAGTAGTAGTAGCAGTACTAGTAGGTGTGCAAAGAGATGTAGTTGCATTGTTGGATTGAGCAAGGTTGATGCTTGCTTTCCACAAGGTGATGTGTGTAAACAAAGTGGCAGGTTCGTAATACATAGCATCATGAGGGGGAAGCAACCCTAGGTTCAATTTTTCTCTGTACTTGCTCAATATTTCCCCTCTCTTCCTTTCTTGATCAACATGAAGCGAGCAAAAGTCATGATCTATCAGTCTAGCAGCACACTTCCCACCCTGCACCCCCTTTCTCGCCGCTCCCAGTCTCCACGAGCACCTAACTCCTGTATCTGGCACTGTCGCCTCAGACTGCTTACTACTTGTGACGTGACAGTCAACTACACGCACTGGTCTACCGTGGAGGTTGAGGGGTGGGCCACCTACTTCTCGTAATGTGACTGGGTTGTATTTTTTCACGATTTTACTTATCCTACCCTTGTACGTCTGAGGGCCCAATTCCCTTCCAAAGGTATGATTTGGTTTAGGGGGGTTGGGTCGCCAGCCATATCAAGGGTGGTCAAAAACTTATTCTCGTGAAGGGGTGGAATAGTGGGGCAAGTGTGTGTGGAGTCGTTTTGGGTAGATGATGCATGTCCTTTCTGCTCTCCTCTACGCACACCGCCCTCAACACCTCCTGCCTCTCTACTTCTTGCGCCAGGTGGCTTAGATGCATGAGATAAAAGTGGCATGGGAGTGTTGTTTGAGGGTGGGGGGTTGTCTTCCTCGACACACACACCACTATCATCTTCTCTCAGTCTCCCCATCATCATGATTGCCATGTGGTGAATCCCCAACTCACCATCTACTTCTGATTCTTCTTCAGACTCCGAAGGAGATTGGTTAGTTGGGGGTTCATCTTCTTCTTCACTTTCTGAGTGAGAGGGTGAGTTAGAGGAGTCAGATGATTCTGCGTTTAAGCTTATCATTTTCTTCTTTTTAATGAAGTCTGCTGCTTTCAGCTTTCGCCCCTCTCCTCTACTGCCTTCCTTCTTCTTCTTCTTTGCTCCTTCTCCTTCTTTCTTCTTGTGTGTCTGTCTTCTCACTCTGACTGTCCTCTCCCTTCTCCTTCCCACGCAACTTCTCAGAGACCCTAGTTCTCCTTCTTATGGGGCATTTCAAGGGACCATGTCCATCCTTGGGACAGTCCTTGAGTTGACACCTGACTAGACAGAAAGCAATCTTATGATCAGGGGACAGACAGTTCCAACAAATACTGTCCTCCCCCTCACCATAAGCCTGTGAAGGCTTGCTCTTTTTCTTGCCCTGAGCTATCCCTGCTACTGTGTTGATAGTGATAGGGTCGCTCTTTGAACTACCAGATCCATATAGCTTTCGCATTCTAGTTTCTGATACGTTGCTTTAAGCTAACTGCTCCACTACCTTGATGAATTCAGGCAGCTTAGGTCTTTGAGTAGGTAAGAGAGGACACCAAGTGTTGCGATAGTAGGCTTGATAGACAGGTAGGTGTTTTAATTTCTTCATGATCATGCCTGTCTTCATCATCTCTGGTATCACTCCCATCGTCTTTTCTTGTGTTTTGATAGTCGTGAGATAGTCAGCTAGCCAGCTACTCACCTCACTAACCTTCTTAGGGTACGAGTGGTATAGTTTTTCCTGGTCCTCTTCAAACCTTATGAGGTAAAGACCTCCATAATGTTTTTTGAGGGCGAGGAAACACTTTACGCCGTCCGTATTCCCCTGCCTCATTATAGTCATCACCTTCCTATCATGAGCACATGATTGAAGTAGAAAGGCATAGAGCAATCTGTTTAGCTTAGCTTCTTTCTCTTTCGTGTAATATCTGGCTCCCAATTGTAATGCAAATAGCGGTGACGGTTCACTCCCCCTCGTCAACACTAGTATTTGGGATTTTAGGTCCGTAGGTATAACAGTGGCGGGGGAAGAGGCAGTTTTTGCACTTGCAGTTTCTTGCTTCTTTCTTTCCCTTGTCTTTCTCCTCTACCTTTACTACTACTGTCTATTCTTCGTCCTCTTCTTCTTCCTCTTCCTTTGCAGGTGATTTGAAGGGTGCATCTGAAGGGGAATCAGGTCGTACAGGTAGTTGTATAGGTTTGGCTAAGGGATGAGTCTCAAAGCCCGGAATTATGGAAAGGATTTCTGGGTGAGTGACACCTATAACTGATGTAAAGGTGTACTCAAACAGCTCCCATTCTTTTCCATGATTGAACTTTGGAGGGTCTAGCCTCATTTTTACTAAGTTAGAACCTTGATACGCCATATTGTTCGGGCGTACCAAGGGCGGAAGGTAGCAGGGAGGCTCGACTACCAGTGTTGCTTTCTCTGTGAGTAGAGAAGCGAGATGGAGTTAGGAAATAAAATAGATATTGACGATCTGATAATAACTGGGTGGCAGCCTTCCGCACAATCCGCCTAGTCTGACTGGTGGTAGCCTTCCGCACGCACACCAGACTGGTGGTAGCCTTCCGCACACACACCAGATTCAAATATTTGGTGACAGCCTTCCGCACGCCGTACACCAGTTCGTATTTTCGGTGGTAGCCTTCCGCACACACCGATAGTACTCAATAAGTGAATAAAGTCTACTAGACCTAACGTTCACGCTACAAGGCATTGCAGTAAAATAGCTGTTAGGTAATTTCAGACGGCAGTTACGCTTAGAATGTTTTCGTTAGGACTGATAATAATTACCAATTTGATAAGACTGGAACTAATCTTTATTGATTGGGTGTAACAGTACAATTACTTAAGTCAGCCAGGCATGTGCCTTAGTACACCAGTGCTAGTATTGGCGTTAAAAAGTCTTACTCAGTAAAATCTCACAACCTAATCAAAAGCGATCTACTTAAGTGTTCCTGCTCTATCCGGCCTGTCAACTGTTCAAGTTTACTACCGCAGATTTTATCATAGTGGGTTATGAGTTCTTCTGCTACTACCAGAGAAAAGGACACGGCGACTACTGTTCTGCAAGGAAAGGCGCAGGCGTTCATCGATGGGATCAAAGGACGGAGCTGGGACGATTTATTCGCACAAGTTCGGGTTGATTTGAGTTCGGTCGAGTGCTGGAAGTACGTGGCGCCCCTACAGGATGTCCTCGTCTGGAGATCTGAGGTGGAGGCGGAATCGAAGACTGCTACTCCTGCGAAGCCAGTGTTACCAGTCATCCAGTGTCACTCGTATGTTGTAGTACCACATCCAGAAATGCAGCTCCAGTCTCATCGCGTTGTTGAATACTGTCCTGAAGTCAGCAATGTTGACTTTGCCGTTCCTTGCATCATTCTCCACTTCCACATCCGGTGGACTAATTTACATAAACGGACTCCATCGCTGTGTCATGTGTGCATAACCAACCTTCTTTTCTCCTTTCACATGCGCCGGTCTTAGCCCAGACCCATCCGCCGCCGGCATCAAGTAGACATCGTCGTCGACAGCCATCCTCGGGACAGGTTCAGCCATCTCTTTTCTCCACTCTTGTTGACGTAGCGCCATGCAGGACACGGCCGCGGCGGGAGTGCTCTTCGTGGCACCCTGTGTCTTCCTCCCTTGGTCTTTCCCGCCTTTGTCCTTCGCCGTTTCCTTCTGCTGCTTCTCGCCTCGAGGAATTTTCTTGCGGTATCTGTCTTTTAGCGTTGGGCAACTCTTTCCCACATGATCGTGGCCCGGTATGCGGCACCGTTCCATGCAGCGAAAATACTTGTGCTTCTTCGAGCAGTTGTAGCACTCGATCTTTGGACTCCCTTCGCTTCCCTTGGCTCCTTGCTGGCCAGCCCACATCGCTGTCTCATCCTTGCTCGTAGACCGCTGAGCCTCGTTCGCAATCGCCCGCCTTTGGAAAGCACTCTCGAAAGAATCCCAATCCACCGACGGCGCCGTCACCTGCGCGTCGAGAAATTGTTTCCACAGGTGTTGATCCGCGCACTTGGCCAACGCAGTCTTGATGAATTGCATTTGCAGGCTCGCCCCCACCGGCTCCCCGTGGTCTTCAAGGAACTCGCAGTGCGTAGTGAAGTCTCGAAGCTGCGCCATCATGTAGTCTTTTACGTTAAATTGCCAATTACTCACCAGACTGTTCCGCTTCTGCATTTGATGCACCTCAGTGCCCTGGTATCGCAGCCGTAGCACATTGATGAATTCCTCCGGTCGCAGCGTAGGTTCTCGTACTAGATGACGAACAATCCGTTCAGCCGGCGACCCGTACTCAAGTGCTCTGTACAGCCACATAAATATCTGTGCCCTTCTGGCAAGTATCTTGCGTCTTTGAACCATAGTTAGGTTCACAACCGGTTCGGCGTTCGGTTTCGCAGCCTTTCCCCCTTTCTTCCCAGCCTTGGGCTCGGGCTTTTCCTCCTCTCGACATGCCACCAGAATGTGAGAATTGCAGTGTGACGCAAGTCGCAGCGAAGAGGTACTGCTCGCGTTGCAAGATAGTCACCTACTGCAACAAGGAGTGTCAAAAGATAGACTGGTCAAGGCACAGAGCATTCTGCAACTGGACTCAGAAGGAGTGCAAGGAGACGTGGTTGAAGGCTGGGGATCACAGCTCGGCGGAGACACGTGGCCTGGGACCGCATGGGTCAGATGTTACGAGAATGCGGGGCGACCTAGCGTACAAGAGGCTCATGAGGTACTGTCATGTGCTACCGCAGGAAGGTGACCAGGCAAGGGCACTACAGCCAAGGCATAATGCATCGTTGTTGTTGGTGGGTCCGCCCGATGCTGCCCGAGACTACCTTGAGCTCAGTTGGGAAGCTCTACAAGACTCGAAACTACACGCGGAAACGGACCAAGAGTATTTCCTACTACTAGCCAAGGAGCGTTTCTTTCCGTCTGCATACCAACTGACGATGTCGGAAGAAGAAAAGAAATCTGCAATTGCACGTCAGCGCACTGCACAGAATACATCTGCATCCAGTCAACTGGAAGTGATAGGCAGTGCAGAGGTACCTGCGTTAGGGGGAGTGGTGAGGCTTGCAAGAGGAAGCGACGCTGATGTTACCTACGACACCAGAAGGGTGGGCAGATGGGAGGAAATGCGGACTGTGATTACGCTGGAAAACAAGGAGAATGCAAGCTTGGCTATGGATCCGGTACCTAGGGCGGCGACTGGGGGAGTTGCGGACGAGGAAGAGAAGAAGCCGCCGGGGACGCCGCCTGACAGGAGGAAGGTGGACCAAGTCTGGGGAGTGCTGGCGCGGGTCTTGGGAGCAGTGAAGGGGAACAGGGACCTACATCGCACATGGCTGATGGTGCGGATGGGGAACATGACCCATACACAGTTTACCTGGACTCGGGATCGGCGCAACACATGGTGCCAATGGCGGAAGAGTGCAGGATGATGACTCAATGGCAGTCAGAGGCATATCTGGCGTCTCTGCAACAGAATCCAGAGTAAGCACTTCTTTTTGGGGGTGAATGGGGAAGGTAATCCCCAAGAAGTGGAAATGAGTGAAACTTATGTGCTACCTACCTTGGACAGGACGCTGTTCTCTATGGGGCGTCTACAGCGCGCGGGCTTCGCGATCGTTATGCAGGACGACGAATTCTTCGTTACCAAGAGGAGAATTGAGATTGAGCAAAGGGACAAGCTGCTTATTGGCAACTTTGATGCAGCGTCCTGTCAGTATACATTTACAACTATTGCACCCCCTGAATGGAAGAAGGAGAAGAAAGAATGCCAACCTTACCCTGGCTTCAAGGCTGCATTCTAGTCAACAAGCATGCGACATGCTACGACGGTGGACATGAAGGAGATAAATGACATTTTCCACTTTGGTGTGACAATGGCGATGCAATTCCTCAAACAGAATGGACTGACTGTCAAACACAAAGGGGGAGTCGCTAAGTGTACCTGCATGGCGTGTGCTACGACGAAGATAAAGAAGCACGCTTCGTTCGAGGGAGCATCCCTGACAATCTGCAACGAGGTTGGTCAAGACTGGAGTGCAGACGGAACAGGACGTATAGCATTCCCGCTGTATGGGAAGACGCCCTACTTCCTGTTGTTCGTTGAGAACGTCTCAGGCTTCATCAGGGGTAGATGGAACCCCACTAGGGCCTCTGAGATAGCACTGCAGCAGCTAACAGAAGTCCAGGTGTGGTCCAAGACACAGACTGGAAAATCAATGAAGCAATTCAGAACCGACAAAGAGTGGATTGCAAAGGCTATGAAGGGCTACTTGGCGAGTGTTGGTGTGGAGCAACGGCTGCCTGTGCGAAATGACCCCAATAAGGACGCCTACGCAGAAGCAGCTATACAGGTTGTGTTTTCGCTGGCAGCTACGTTGTTAACTGCAAGGAGTGTACCGGTCTACTTCCTACCGTTGGCGACTGACTACGCTGTGTTTTTGATAAACATACAGGGCAGGGCAGGAGCAAAGGTGTCGAGGCATGAGGCATTCTACAACAGGCCTCCCCCTCATCACTCCATCCTGAAGCCTTTTGGATGTTTATGCGTGTTCTACAAAGGGGGCAAAAAGGGACGAGAAAAGGGAGCACCAGGTGTCTTCATGGGCATCAACACGGAGGAATCATCGTACAAGGTGTGGAGTTACTACGACAGCAAGCTTGTGACGACAGCAGACATGGTGGTGCGGGATGCTACGATTCATGGATGGCCTACCCTCTATCCTCGTGGGAGAATGGCTGAGTCGAAGCAACACCTTTTCCAAACTGCCACATCAACTCGGGAAAAAAGGCAACAAAGATGACGGGTACATCGGTACATTTTTTACCCCAAGTGAGCAAAACTTGCTTAACTGCCTACTGGACGTGGTCACTGGGAAGGAAGAGGACGACGGGGAGGAAGCCGTTAGCCAGTCGCCAGACGAGGAGGTATCCGTTGCATCACGAGGTGGACGCGAGGATGATAGTGGCGTCATAACACTTGTCAGGTATGATGACGAATACGACGTGGGCAGAGAGGGTGGTGGCAGGAGGCCACAGACGCCTGTGGATGCTCATTCGCCTCGCTTCTCGTTGGGCAGACGTGTGGGACAGCCTGGAGGGAAGAGGGATGCTCGTGGGGTGCCTGTGGAATGGACGGGTGCTGCTGTGGACGAGTCCAACATAGTTGAAGGAAAGAGTGTTAGAGGGAAGACGAAGCCTTCCAACTCCAGCTCGGGAGCGTATCTAGTTTCTGTACCTGCTCCTTATCGAGAAGCCACAGCATCGGGTAAGTTTAATGAGTCACGCTTCGCGGACATCGATAAGCACATTAAGTTGGGGACAATTGTAGAAAGGCATGTGTCGGACAAGCATCCTGGACAACCGTTGGTGCCTACAAGATTTGTCGACTTTGAAAAACGTGAAACGATTGACGGCCCAGCGGTGGAGACCAAGTCAAGGATCGCTGGGATCGGATTCAGGCAGCCATCGTGGCAATATGACAGGGTCGACTTACCTACGTGCAGGGTCGAGATCGTTTGGATGACGTGCGCTCTGGCAGTCTTACAAGACATGGACGTCTATGGCATGGACGAGGAGAGCGCCTTCCCCAAGTCAAGCTGCATGTGCCGGTGTGGTTACAGCCTCCGACAGGATACACGCCACCAAATGTGGTGTGGGAAGCCCTTGGTGGTGTCAATGGATTGAAGCCCTCCGGACATATTTATTGGAACGACAGGGTTGTTCCTACCCAAAAGAAGATGGGCTTTAAGCAGAGCATCGTTGAGCCTATACTGTTTGGGCGGATTGACGAGGCTACAAAGAAGACGGAGATTTTGACGTACCATGTAGATGACAATATACATGTGTCGGCGTCGAAGGAGAGCCGTCGTGAGTACGTCAGCAAGCTCAATCGTGAGTGGGGCAACGTAAAGGACCTTGGGCCAGTCAAGAAGTTTCTGTCTTTGGAGTTTGGCGTACGTCGTGCAGGGGGAGTGCTGACGATGACTATCCATCAGAGGGAGTACATCGCAACGCTACTGGCTCGGTTTAAGAGAAGCGATGGGCGCAATGGATGCCAGCGAAGACGCCGTGGCTGCCAGCTGGATCGAAGATGGAGCCAGCTATGCTAGCGTACTCACCGGAGATCGTTGGTAGCTTTGTGTGGCTGAAGGCTAGTGTGCCGGAGTCGGTTCTGCCACTCAGCGTGCTGGCTGAGCATCAGTCTGATCGGGACAAGTTCGATTACCGGGCCGCGGAGCAGCTTCTACGATACTTCCTATTCGTGCAGGATAGGGGGGTGATGTTCTCGTCTGATGGGAACCGCACCTTGGAGGCTGATTCCGATTCCTCGCTTGGGAACGGGAGTAAGATGTACTCGAGGACGGGTGGCGTTGTGTTCTTGGCGAACGGGCCGGTCACGGTGCGTGCGACAACGCAGAAGCATCTAGCAACAGGCACTCAAGAGAGCGAGACGTACGCGGCTTCGGAGGTGCTCCACGACTTGGAGGCGGTACGCAACGTCATCAGGTCGATGCCGTGGTCCAACGGCAACCCGTTGAAGGCGGAGCTTCTGGCAGTGCCGACTATGAATGTCGACAATCAAGCCACTGTATGCACTGCTCCGAACTCGGTGTTCGGTAAGAGGCTGAGGCATCATCATATCACCGAGTCGATAAGGAAGGGGGAGGTTTCCATCAACTGGGTACCTTCTGAGAAAAACCGAGCTGATGTTCTGTCTAAACGAATTGACAGTCTTTCCCTGTTTAAGAAGGGAGCCGACAGAGTCTCTGGTAACGGATCGAAGTAAGACACTTAGAAATAGGCTCTGTACCAGACTCAGTTCTAATAACTACCTTTTGAAATTAGGGGGAGCATTGCAGTAAAATAGCTGTTAGATAATTTCAGACGGCAGTTACGCTTAGAATGTTTTGATAATAATTACCAATTTGATAAGACTGGAACTAATCTTTATTGATTGGGTGTAACAGTACAATTACTTAAGTCAGCCAGGCATGTGCCTTAGTATACCAGTGCTAGTATTGGCGGTAAAAAGTCTTACTCAGTAAAATCTCACAACCTGATCAAAAGCGATCTACTTAAGTGTTCCGGCTCTATTCGGCCTCTGTCAACTGTTCAAGTTTACTACCGGAGATTTTATCATAGTGCAAGGCTCTATAACATGTGAGACTAACTTAATAATCTGTCGTATACTTGCTGTGTCCTACAGGAGATACTTTATTGAGACTCTTTTGAAAGGACGCCAAGGGACGGCCTAATTATATACTAGGCCGGACATACGTAATGGCTCTAACGACACACATTACATATGCCGGCCCATACTGACTATCCGGTTAATTATATTAATAGGTCTAACATTGACTAGCATCCTGTGAGGAAATTGCAAACCCGGGGCCTGCATTCAAA
>WBZZ01002231.1:40000-45000 GCA_019918135.1 Paulinella micropora | reverse complement strand
AAGGGCAGTTCCAACACTTCCAGACGGACCGGTATGTTCAATGAAAATACTGGTCCAGAGACGGAGCGGTATGTTCAATGAAAATACTGGTGGCACCGACGGGAATCAAACTGGCGACAGGGCCCAAATGGTAGAACTTGACCACTGGGCTATCACGGTGTCCATAATAATGATAATAATAATAATAATAATAATAATAATAATAATAATAATAATAATAGGCTTCCTCAGACTATAGCATCAGATCCAGATCCTGGACATGTGCCTTGATTAATAATAATAATAATAATAATAATAATAATAATAATAATAATAATAATAATAATAATAATAATAGTGCTTCTCTGTCAATGGCTGATGCATTTCTGCACATGCGCCTCCATCGTCTCACCCGTGAGGGGAGTACGAAGAATTGACGATAAGCTCTAATGACACCCCCGCAAGGGCAGTTCCAACACTTCCAGACGGGCCGGTATGTTCAATGAAAATACTGGTCCAGACGGATCGGTATGTTCAATGAAAATACTGGTGGCACCGACGGGAATCGAACTGGCGACAGGGCCCAGATGGTAGAACTTGACCACTGGGCTATCACGGTGTCCAAAATAATAATAATAATAATAATAATAATACTATATCTGAGGCGTACTGATGCAGCTAATGGCATATCCTCAACGGACATAAGCCTCCAATACCCTTGTTCGAGGTCCTCCACCCCCCCGTGTCAGTCTCTCGCCTGATGATCAGGGCCACCGATGGAGCTCCTGAGGGCAAGACTGCACTAAGCCGAGGTTATTCCGCAGTCCCAGCAACCTCTTGCAAGACGTCACCGAATGTGCAAGTGCATACACCAAGCGCGGTTGCTAGAGCTGCCTCGAAACCCCACCCATAACAATCTGGTGTCTGCTGGGTCCTGGGCTATCAACCAGCATATGCGGAGTTTAAGATCTTTTACGCGCGCAACGACCCTCCTCCCCAGCATCTACCACCAAAGGGTTATGAGTTGGCGTCACAGTTTAAGGCCTTGAGGCCATTGGGCCGGAACTCTGTTTAGCAAGTGTGACTAGGTTTTTTCATCGGGATTTCCCTCAAATATGTCACAGTCAACACTCCAAGGCAGATTTACTAATGATAATAATAATAATAATAATAATAATAATAATAGTGCTTCTCTGTCAATGGCTGATGCATTTCTGCACATGCGCCTCCATCGTCTCACCCGTGAGGGGAGTACGAAGAATTGACGATAAGCTCTAATGACACCCCCGCAAGGGAATAATAATAATAATAATAATAATAATAATAGTGCTTCTCTGTCAATGGCTGATGCAAATCTGCACATGCGCCTCCATCGTCTCACCCGTGAGGGGAGTACGAAGAATTGACGATAGGCTCTAATGACACCCGCGTCCAACACTTCCAGACGGACCGGTATGTTCAATGAAAATACTGGTGGCACCGACTGGAATCGAACTGGCGACAGGGCCCAGATGGTAGAACTTGACCACTGGGCTATCACGGTGTCCAATAATAATAATAATAATAATAATAATAATAATAATAACTAGGGGCTGCGCCAACACCTGAAAGCATGGTTTGCGGTGCGCTTCGCGCATCCCCCCCCCCCCCCCCTCCTCTTCGCAAGGTCGCTTTTCCTCTCATTCTCACATGCACAACTTTTACAGCCTTGGAGCAATGTCAGCCATTCATTTTGGGCACTACTTTGTCATCACGTTCGAATTTCATAATTTCAACTTTATCCCTAAAAAAGAGCTCCAAGGTTGCGAAAACACAAAGAATCAGCCTCTAAGCCCCTCCGGCACAACTCTTAGAGCCTTGGAGCATTCTCAGCCATTCATTTTGGCACTACTTTGCCAGAATCTTCGTAAATCTCTCATTCAACTGGTTCACCACCTAGAGAGCGTCCCAAGTTTGTGAAAAAAAAAAAAAAAACAGCCATATCAAGCCTTCTGGCACAACTTTTAGACCCTTGTAGTAATCTCAGCCATTCATTGTGGTGCAGACAAATTCGCTTCGGGTACGTACAATTGCGGGGCTGGGGCCCCGGAACCCCCCTTTCCACAGTCGACAGGGTACGTTCAATTGCGAGGTAACCGGCATAAACCCTTCTGGCACAACTCTTAGAGCCTTGGAGCATTCTTAGCCATTCATTTTCGTGCCGGCTGATTCGCGTGGGGTACGTACGATTGCCGGGCTGGGGTTCCCGGGCGGAGGGCCCCCGACCCCACCTTCCCCGTCGACAGGGTACGTTCGCTTGCCAGAGGTAGCGGCAAGTGCTCCAAAAGAAGGAATTTTAGCGTTCAGGACACTTCCCTAACGCGTGAATTGCAAACAAACTATATCAGCATCAGCATCGAGTCTGGGGCTAGCCTATTTGCGTGAATTCCAAAAAAATTATATCAGCATCATCACCGAGTCTGGGGCTAGCCACCCTCTCAATATGAGCTACCAACTCCTCCTGGTTCCCACAAATTATGATTTATTCCGACAGAGGTGCAGAAAAGGCTTGAAAAAACAAGGAATTCGGCATTCAGGACACTTCCCTAACGCAAATATTTGCGTGAATTCCAAAAAATCATATCAGCATCGAGATCGAGTCTGGGGCTAGCCACTCTGTAATTATGAGCTCCCAACCCCTCCTGGTTCCCACAAACCATGATTGATTCCGATAGGGGTGCGGAAATGGTTTGGGGGGGGGTGGGGGGGAGTTCACAATTTCCATTTTCCCGCTCCCCCCAAAACCCCCCACCCCCTACTCCCAACACCTTTCAGGGATAATAATGACAGAACAAAGACGGAGCGAGTTAGAGAATGCGAAAGTGGGAGGAGGTATGGACGGCAGGAGGATACACATACAGACATACATACATACATATATGCATACATACATACATACATACATACATACACACACACACACACACACACACACAGACGCACGCACACACATACACACATACACACATACACACATACATACATACATACATACACACGTACATACGTACATACGTACGTATGTACGTATGTATGTACGTACGTACGTACGTACGCACGTACGCACGTACTCACGGACATATACATACATACATACATACATACATACATACATACATATATATATATATATAACGTACGTACATCATACATACATACATACATACATACATACATACATGCATGCAATATGCATGCATGCATACATACATACATACATAGATACATACATATCTCTTTCCGCCCCGGAGAAAAAGGTAAACAACCACGTGTACACACTGCCTTTGTTTGCCTCCTTCCCTTCTCTTGCCCACACACCGCACGCATGCTCGTATCTTACTACGAGCTTTCTGTTGCCGTCTACCACACACCAGGTCCCAACCTACACAATATCTCTCTCCCATCTTTTCCTTCGCAACCTTTTACTTTTTCGCAATATTCTAACTTAAGCCCTTTCATTCTTCGCTTTTAGTTTTTTTCCACAACTCATACAACCAACCGACAACCCATCCTTTCACTTTTTCGCAACCTTTTACTTTTTCGCAACCTGACCGTGAAGGTGATGCACTCATGTGGTCCTGTATGTGCCTTTTGTGTGTGTGTGTGTGTGCATTTTTCCTCTCTTCGACGGCACACGATTGGGAATATGGCCTTTCCAAATTCAAAAGGTAGTCTCACTCCTGCCCACCTTTCCCATTCTTATCTCCTCTCTCTCTCTCTCTCTCTCTATCTATCTACCTATCTCTCTCTCTCTCAATATTATATATACATATATATATTATATACATATATATATGTATATATATATAATACATATATTTGTACGTATGTATACCTATAACCCTCACCCTTTTCTCAAGTTCCAACAAATAGTATTTCATATGGTCCATTATGCGCACATCTTCAGATGGTGTGTTGTCTTTTATAGAAGCAGGGAGGACTATGCGAGTCTATCCATTTTTAGGGGGCAACCGGCTTCACGACAGGCAACCACGAAATGTGGAATCGCTATTTGCCGTGATGACAAAAGCTTCCGCAAAACCTGTCCAATACCCGCTAGTTTCCCCTCCCTGCCGGGTACACATCTGAACGCCCTTAAACATACAATACATACTACATACATACATACATACATACATACATACATACATACATATATGCATATATGCATGCATGCATGGGATGCATGGGATGCATGGTATGGCGCCATTGCCATGCATGCATGCATGCAAGCATACGTACATGCGCGTACGTACGTACGTGCGTGCGTACGTACGTATGTACGCACGTACGTACGCACGCACGCACGTACGTACGCATGCACGCACGCACGTACGTACTTACGTTACGTACGTACGTACGAATGTACATTCGTAGGTACGTACATACATACATGCACATACAACATACATACATACATACATACATACAGTTCTCCATCTTGGACATACAAACATACATATATACATACATACATACATACATACATACCATACATACATACATACCATACATAGATACCACACATACATACCATACATACATACCATACATACTACATGCACATACATACATACATACATACATAACATACATACATAACATACATACATAACATACATATATGCATACATATATGCATACATATATATACATATATATACATACATAAATATATACATATACATACATACATACATACATACATACATACATAATCTATATTGCCTACATTACCCACATTACTCACATTACCTACATTTCCTACATTACATACACAACCTACTTTACATACAATATTACTTACAACATTACTTACAACATTACATTACATACATTACATACATTACATGCATTACATCGATTACATAGATTACATAGATTACATAGATTACATAGATTACATACATTACATACATTATATACCTACATTACCTACATTACCTACATTACCTACATTACCTACATTACCTACATTACAT
>WBZZ01002231.1:20000-35000 GCA_019918135.1 Paulinella micropora | reverse complement strand
ACAATTAACACAACACAACATTAACGAACACAAACGAAGGCGACAACCATCATTAACGTGACAGATACGTGGGGAAAGAGACAAGAGAAAAGAGAAGAAACGAAACCTTGCTTGCGGTAAAAAAAAAAAAGGAGAAGGAGACAGAAAGAAGAGAGGAAAGAGCTTATTATTATTATTATTATTATTATTATTATAATTATTATTATGGACACCGTGATAGCCCAGTGGTCAAGTTCTACCATCTGGGCCCTGTCGCCAGTTCGATTCCCGTCGGTGCCACCAGTATTTTCATTGAACATACCGGTCTATTTCTGGACCAGTATTTTCATTGAACATACCGGCCCGTCTGGAAGTGTTGGAACTGCCCTTGCGGGGGTGTCATTAGAGCTTATCGTCAATTCTTCGTACTCCCCTCACGGGTGAGACGATGGAGGCGCATGTGCAGAAATGCATCAGCCATTGACAGAGAAGCACTATTATTATTATTATTATTATTATTATTATTATTATTGTTATTATTATTAAAACACGACAAAAACATAATAATAAGAACTTTAAACAAGTTAGTAATAATAATTCATAAATAATAATAGTGTCCTAGTCACTAGTCAGAGAGCTCATAATCTAAAAGAAGTCGTCGCGAGTCCCAGTACGGGAAAGCAGAGGTGAGCCTGATAGCTCGTCTCTTGTGCTGTGGAAGTCTTTGTGGATGTAGGCACTTGGATTTTTTGAGTTGATGCATCCAGTTGATGTAGTTCCAGCGATGGATTGCAAAAGTGTAGGATAGCCTTGAGCCTACGCCTCTGGAGTCTAGACTGATGGCATATGAAATGCAGCTTGCTCGCAGATATTTATCATGAAGACTTGAGCATGCGTTCCGAAACCACCGAAGCTAGACATTGCAAAGTGGTTAAATTCAGCGCCAGCTTGCTTGCATCCTTCCGCGTGTTTGTGATTTTTTCGGTTTCACGTTTCTGGCAGCATAGACGCCGCGAATTATATCTTCGACATAGGATGGGGCGATGGGGTTGGTTGCAAGATCAGTATCGAGCTGTAGCGGGGAGGTAGTGCTTGCAGGGGGGAAATACAGCGAGGCCGATCCATCGATTCTCATCGTTGTAATACCGATGCTCGAGGGCTGCGCTCATCCCACCTGCCTTGGACACATGCTCATACAATAGCTTTACCATGCCATCATGCTTTTGCTTTGCAGCGTCCGCGCTTGTGTGTGTGTGTGTGTTTTTACACAACAAAACATTTCCTGACTAAGAACTTCAAACAATTCAGTAAGAATGATTCATCAGTAATAATAGTGTCAGAGAGCTCAAAATCTAAAAGCCACTTACTCAAATCGTCGCGAGTCCCGGTATGGGCCGGGGGGGGGGGGGGGCGGATTTTGTGGCAGTTAGCTGCAGTTTGTTCTTTGCTTGCTTGTCTGTTTCGTTTTGGTGGATGGTAAAACCGTTTACTCTCTCAAAATCTTGCAGGAGCGACCAGACATGTTACCAACGATTCGAGACTTCCTGGTTGAGGAGCAGAAAACCATGCAATTCCCTGGTCCATTCCCGTTCATTTAGAAAGTTGTGGAATCACGAAGCTTCATTAGTACTTTTATTGAGTTTGATTGTCACAAACTTGTATCGCACCTTTGAGTTGAAGATTTTCGTGAGCCTGGAATTTCTTTTTGGAAACCTCAAAACCAGAAACTTTCGTGATTGAAAAAAGAAAAAATGAAGGTGGAAGAAGGAAGGAAGGGTGGATAGATGAATGGAAGGAAGAAGGAAGGAAGGATGAATGGAAGAAGGAAGGAAGGAATCAATTAAGGACAAGAAGAAGAAGAAGAAGAAGAAGAAGCAGCAGCAGCAGCAGAAGAAGAAGAAGAAAGAAAGAAAGAAAGAAAGAAAGAAAGAAAGAAAGAAAGAAAGAAAGAAAGAAAGGAAGGAAGGAAGGAGGGAGGGAGGGAGGGAGAAGAAGAAGAAGAAGAAGAAGAAGAAGAAGAAATTGAGCATAGATTGAACAAGGATACTCTCAGTAACAAAAACTTCCTTATCCTTTTAATCTTAACTGAAGTTAGTTTTCGCACTGGCTTCTTCTGCTCTCCTGCTCCCTCCCTTCCTCCCTGGTCCTCTTCCTGCTGCTCCTCCTCCTGCTGCTGCCCCTCCTCTCCTCTTCTTCCTCTTCTTCTGTTCTTCTTCTTCTTCTTCTTCTTTGTTGTTGTTGTTGTTGTTGTTGTTGTTGTTTTAGCTTCTGCAAATCAGTTTCTTGTTCGTACATCGGATTTTGAAGAACAAACACCGAAAAGAAATTTTGCAAGGAAAAATCCATATTCACATCTTGTGCAGCTTCCCTTGCAGCATCCACACGAAAGATCCTGCACCAGCTGGGCGAATCGCTCGGTCAGCGCTCTTGTGCGTCTCTGTTGTGTTCCCTTGCTCTTGCCGCGAACTTGTACACCTTGCACTGTGCAGGTCTCTGCCACAAAAGCCATGGCTATGGTGCTGCGCGTTCGCTGTGTTGGTCCAAGCCGCGCCGAGGCTTGGCGCCTTGGCCGGAGGTAGTGCGTTTGCTGGATGCGCTGGTCAACCCGCACGATCGCGAGCGGGAGCACCAAAAGGAGTCGGACCATCCTCGTGCGCGGGGGGCGCAGCCAGAGCACGAGTTCCATGAACTGCCCTGGGAGCAGTGGGAAAGACATCTGCGTGTGGGGGACGAGCGCCTAGCCCGGCGGACAAGAGGGAACAGGCAAATAGACGTTGAGCGCAGTACCGAGGCTTCAGACTCAGCTTCCTCCTCAGCTGGTGAAGCATCGCCTCTTGTCTCCTCGTCCACTGCTTCCTCTTTCTCCTCTTCCTTGTCATCATCGTCTCCATCCTCATCTACAACTCTGTTATCGCTTCTGTCTTCGCACGCCACGCAGAACCACGATGTGGAACCAACGGCCCCGGCCTTTCGCAGCAACAACCTCCGCCGCACCCCTGCATCGCAACGGCGCGATCGGCGAGAGCCCTGTCGCTACTTTAATCAAGAGGGTGGTTGCTCCTTCGCACAGCACTGCCGCTGGCGCCATGCATGTTGGCATTGCGAAGGTCAGGATGGTCACCCTGGCTTCCGCTGCCCTCATTCACCCAATACCGCTAGTCTGTACGAAAAGGCGGCCAGTGCTGCTTTTCAACGCTCGCCTATCTTGGCCTCCTCCTCACCAGAGCTCACAGTGAGTATCCCGTCCTGGAGTAGCGCGGTGGGGGCCAGCTTCTCGGAGCTGACTGCCGACGAGGACTGGGTTGCGAGCAGCTTTTATCAACTGCAGCTAGGAGGGCGACGTTCCTTTTCCAGTGGCAGTGACGGGAGTCCGCCGTTTGGGCCGGTCGGTTCCGCTAAGCGTACAGCACGGCGCAGTACACATGCCGGTGGACTCCTGTTTGTGACCTTGCCTCTGGAGTTGCTGATGGAGGGTGTCCTGCCCTTCCTTGCACAGGACGGGCCGGCAGATTTGCTGAGTCTGACTGAGACCTGCCATCTGGCGCGAATCCTCCTCTCCTCTGATCATGTCTGGCACTCGCGCTTTTTGCACAGATACCGTACCTTTCGTCCCATACGAATGAAATTGCGCCGTACTAGCTCGGAGGGCCCCGAGTTGGCGGTCGCCGATACTCGTGGCAAAGCCAAGAAGAATGGGCGCCCCAAGAAGCTCGGACAACCCTGTAAAAGGAACCATGTCAAGAAGAAAAGTAAGAAGAAGAAAGCAGCCAGTCCTAAGTTGCCAGCTGTGCCGGACGATGCGAAGTGGAAAACACGCTACAGAGCACGTTACGAGGAACAGCTTGCATACAACGGAAGAAAAGGAAGTGAAAACTAATCCTTCGAAGGCTGTGATCACACTTTCTCTCTCCTATCTTCCTGAAAAGTGTATATATATTTCAAGGATTAATTCATCAGTGGTATCCGCAATATTGCTAGCGACATTCAAAAGGAAAAAAAGTTTCTACTTCAGTCTCCTTCAGTCTTCCTCGTCCTCCTCGTCCTCCTCCTCTTCTTCTTCTTCTTCTTCTTCTTCTTCTTCTTCTTCTTCTTCTTCTTCTTCTTCTTCTCCTCCTCCTCCTCCTTCTCCTTCTCCTTCTCCTTCTCCTCCTTACTATTATTATTATTATTATTATTATTATTATTATTATTATTATTATTATTATTATTATTGGCCCTGTCGCCAGTTCGATTCCCGTCGGTGCCACCAGTATTTTCATTGAACATACCGATCCGTCTGGACCAGTATTTTCATTGAACATACCGGCCCGTCTGGAAGTGTTGGAACTGCCCTTGCGGGGGTGTCATTAGAGCTTATCGTCAATTCTTCGTACTCCCCTCACGGGTGAGACGATGGAGGCGCATGTGCAGAAATGCATCAGCCATTGACAGAGAAGCACTATTATTATTATTATTATTATTATTATTATTATTATTATTCAGCCCAATGACCTCAAGGCGTTAAACTGTGACGCCAACTCATAACCCTTTGGTGGTAGATGCTGGGGAGGAGGGTCGTTGCGCGCGTAAAAGATCTTAAACTCCGCATATGCTGGTTGAAAGCCCAGGACCCAGCAGACACCAGATTGTTATGGGTGGGGTTTCGAGGCAGCTCTAGCAACCGCGCTTGGTGTATGCACTTGCACATTCGGTGACGTCTTGCAAGAGGTTGCTGGGACTGCGGAATAACCTCGGCTTAGTGCAGTCTTGCCCTCAGGAGCTCCATCGGTGGCCCCGATCATCAGGCGAGAGACTGACACGGGGGGGTGGAGGACCTCGAACAAGGGTATTGGAGGCTTATGTCCGTTGAGGATATGCCATTAGCTGCATCAGTACGCCTCAGATATAGTATTATTATTATTATTATTATTATTATTATTATTATTATTATTAGTGGCACCGCGATAGCCCAGTGGTTAAGGTCTACCATCTGGGACCTGTCGCCAGGTCGGTTCCCGTCGGTGCCAATGTTTTCAAAGGATATTTTCTTTGAAAGTATTGGTCTGTCTGGAAGGCTTGGAGCTGCCTTGCGGGGGTGTCAGTAGAGCCTATCGTCAAATCTTCGTACTCCCCTCACGGGTGAGACGATGGAGGCACATGTGCAGAAATGCATTCGCAATTGACTGAGAAGCACTATTATTATTATTATTATTATTATTATTATTATGGTCACCGTGATAGCCCAGTGGTCAAGTTCTACCATCTGGGCCCTGTCGCCAGTTCGATTCCCGTCGGTGCCACCAGTATTTTCATTGAAAATACCGATCCGTCTGGACCAGTATTTTCATTGAACATACCGGCCCGTCTGGAAGTGTTGGAACTGCCCTTGCGGGGGTGTCATTAGAGCTTATCGTCAATTCTTCGTACTCCCCTCACGGGTGAGACGATGGAGGCGCATGTGCAGAAATGCATCAGCCATTGACAGAGAAGCACTATTATTATTATTATTATTATTATCATTATTATTATTATTATTATTATTATTATTATTATTATTATTATCATCATCATCATTATTATTATTCTTATTGTTTACCCCTGCCTTTGCACCCTTACTAGTCTTTCCTCTCCTTTCTCTTCTTTTCATTTTCCTTTTTTCTTTTTTTAACGCAAACACTCTTTGAATAAAATACTTGCCACTCGTAAAATCTTTCTTCTTCTGTACCGGTACTTTGTCTACTATTATTTCTATTTCTATTTTTTTTTCTTTTTACGCTTCAACTTTTAATTTTTTTTACGCAAACACTGTTTTAATTAACTCTTCCATTTTATCTCTTCTTCCTCCGCTTAGCTCTATGAGTGGCAAGTATTTTTTTTAACACTGTGTGTAATTCCCCCCGCGATAGCTCGATAAGTTGAAAAGTCGGGCCGTAACACAACCAAACACAATCCTCAAAAGAGAATGATGTCTCGTTATGTTCGCTGAGTGGCAACGAAGGAAAAAGTGACAAACAGACATGTATTAAATTGCAATTGGTCGACGGTCCGGACAGACTATACTGGAAAAGGCATCTTTTTACCTGCTATCCTGATGATTCTTCTTTTTTTTTTTCCAAGTTACCCCCCCCCCCCCCTCTCCCCACTAAATTACTTTTATTTTCAGTACGCAAGCACTTGTTGGGAGACTAAGTTAATAATCTGCAGTATACTAGCTGTGTCCTACAGTAGAAACTTTATTGAGAAAAGTGCGCTAAGGGAACAGCCCGATTACATACTAGGCCGGACATACGTAATGGCTCTAACGACACACATTACATACGCCGGCCCATACTGACTATCCGGTTCATTATATTATTAGTAATTGGTCTAAAACTCCCCCTGCATCAAAGTAAATTATTAAATAATGACTGTAGGTCCTAATACATCTATTGTAGGCGCAGATAGGTAAATATGTGCTACTTTAATAATACCACGTGTCGGTCCAGACAAAATCATTGAAAAGATTGTTCATATTAATAACACTCTTAACCGGATAAATTATGATATTATTGCTGTTGACATTCAAGACAACAAAAAAAATTGATTTTTCTGTTTTGGTTGGAATTTCAGTTTTGGTTGGAATTTTGATTTTGGGTGAAAATTTGAATTTTTCAAATTAACTGCTATATTCGTCCGCAAAATATCGTAAATTTTCTCGAAATGTTACCGTTAAATTTGAAAATTTGAATTTTTGTCACAAAAATGAAAAACTGTCACAAAAATGAAAATCTGACACAAAAATGAAAAACTAATTTTTGTTGTTGTCTTGAATGTCAACAGCAATATTACTAAAAAGGTCCGTCAGTTACAGTTTTTAGATCAGAATATATTATCGTTAGACCTGTACAGACCGGACAACAATAATTGGCTGAATTCTTTTGAATTCAAGTTAGGCTCTTCTTTTTTTTTCTATCGTCTAGATCTGTTTCCGATGCTCATTCACTTCTAGTAGTAAACCTGCGGCTTACTGGTAAATATATATATATATATATATATATATATATATATATATATATATATATATATATATATATAAGTTCAACACACTAATGATTAAAATTCTAAGCAGTGATGAAAAAAAAAACCAGAATTCTTCTGAATTAGCCTCTAAGTTCTTTTTTTCTATCGTCTCTTTCTCATTACACCTTACTTACTGCACTAAAAAAAGCGTCTCTTTCTCATTAAACCTTGCCTAGTGTAAAAAAAAATCTATCGTCTTTTTCCCATTAAACTTGTGACCTTGCTTACTGTAAAAAAAAAAAAGAACAAAATTCTATTGTCTCTTTCTCCTTAAACCTTGCTTACTGTAAAAAAAAACTGTATTAAAAAAAAATCATTTCATTTTTGAGTTTTACTACAAGTTCAACACACTAATGATTAGAATTCTAAGTGGGAAAAATTAAGCTATGATTCTTTTTTCTATCGTCTCTTTCTCATTAAATCTTGCTTACTGTAAAAAAAAAAAAAAAAAAAAAAAAAAAATTAAAAAAAAAATGTTTGCTCTCGTTTCTACTGTCTCATTTTATTATTGAGTTTCCTACAAGTTCAACGCAATAATGATTAAAATTCTAAGTGGTGAAAAAAAAACGGACAAATGATCGATATGCTCCTCCATTGTGTTAGAGTATACGATAATGTCATCGATATAGCAAAATGCATATTCTTCCGCCTTCTGTCCCCGCCTTTTCATAAAGCCTCCGTCAGACAAATCATCGTACTGACTGCTCAACATCTTCTGCATCGCCTTCTGGAAAAGTCCTGGGGCTTGCTTGAGGCCCATCGGAAGCACTTTCCATTGGTATATTTCCATACCCACCACAAACGCCGTCAGCCATCTGGACTTTTCCTCCAGTGGTATCTGCCAGAAGCCATTCTTAAGGTCAATGACCGAATAGAATTTTGCATTCCGCAGTACTCTCCTTCCTTCTTCTAATGTCGGGAGAGGATTTCTCTCCTCCTCCAGCACCTTGTTAACACGAGCATAGTTAACTGTCAGGCGCCACTCTCCCCTGGCTTCGGCACTATTCTCGGTTGTGAGACTATTGGAGATGTTGATCTCTCAATAAAATCCTCATTGAGCAGCTGTCTTGCTAGCTCCTCCGCTATCTTCGCCTCATGTATACTCAAGTTCGCCCTTCGTGGTGCCGGTGACGGCTCCGCACCCGGTATTTTGTAAATAACCGCAGTGAAATCTTCAGGCTTGACACCACCTGCATGTGGAGGGTAAAAAATTTCCTTATTCGCCTCTAATTTGGCTTTTAAAAGCTCCTTCTCCCTCTCCGTACCTACTCCTTCTTCCAATATTTTCCGCGCCGCCTCTTGAAAATCTTCATTGGATATCTTCTTATGTTGCTTGAGGGGTTCTCTGTCCTCCTCCAAGCCTAAGTCCTCGTCCGAGACATCATCTAGGCCCGTCTTTTCATACGTGACCGTGTCCGGCTCATCATCTTTGCCGAGCTCCACCAGCATGTCAATGAGTCTCGCGTATTGCAAAGGAGCCTTCCGGGTGTAGAAACCATCAAAGCATGTGAATGCTTGCGGTATCAATTTCAACTTGTCGAGGTCTCTGAGCTTCCGCTTGTATGCACTGCTCTGCTCACGAGTTCCCATACGACAAACCACCACTAGCTGTTGCTTGCGAGAGGGTACCGGTATAGGATGATCAATAAGCCGGCCCCTTATTTCCTGCGCCCATATCGCCTTCTCATTATATGGCAGGATAATAGTACACTGCTTATTATTTTCGAATAAAGTCCGTAAGCATTTCTTCACTTCAGTCAGCGAACGCGGCCACGTGGGCTCGTCACCCCAGAAATCAGTAATAAAACTTTTAATAGTTTCTGGTGGAGTATCCGGGATTCGCCCCGTTCTCCTTGGTACAAACGCCTCCCTTTTTTCTTCTCCTACTTTCGCATGGAAACAGTATCCGTTAGTCATATGGACATCTGTTCCTACTCCTTCCGCGAATCTCGCCAACGACGGGCTTCTTTGTGCGACACATATAATCTCCTCCTTCCGCTTCTCGATTAAGTCATCAATAGACTTTTTGTCCCAATGGCATGTCGGAACTGTGACAGTGCACACTTGGGATTCCCAATTGTCGGTCCAGGACAGCTCATCCGGTCTTACGACATGGGGGTGAACGTACACCTCAAGTGCCTCATGTGCGATGACCATCTTTTTGTGATCCGTCGCTAGACTCAGCTCATAAGCCTCATAAGAGTCAGTAGCGTTAAAGGGATCAATATCGTTCTCTTCTCCTCTTTTTACCCCATATATCACTCGCCGTGCGGCGCAATCAATCACAGCCCCCATCTTAGCCAATTGGTCATACGACAGTAATATTGATCCGTGGTAACCGGGGACGACATAAAGGTCCATGCGGTATACTCGTGCGGATTTTAATTTAAAGGTCAGTGTGATGATTCCCGTGATGACCGTCCGGCTACCCACTCCCTTCAGAGTGCCCGTCGAATTTTTCATATTTCTGTCCACCCAGTCCCGGTATCGATTTAAAAACTTCCGGCCGACAATATTAATATTCGCCATCGTATCATTACCAACTTTTAATATTGTCTTCAATGTTTCACAATAAAGTTCCGTATAACACAGAGCATCGGGCCTGTGTATATTGACTGCGAGAACAAGAACTTTACGTTCCAAATTTTGGAGTCTTGTCTCTAAGTTTTTCAACTCCTACTTCTTCTGCTCCTGCTTCACCTCATTAACATTGTTATTATTCTGCGGTACTGGTGCGTTTACTATGTTAGTGACATTGTCTTGTGGCACTTGAGTACACACATTGTCTTTTTGCTCGCCACCCGCCGCGATCGTAGACATTGAGTCTGTTCGTGGTTGTTTGCTTGGCCGAGGCGATACGTCTGCCATTGGCCTCCTCGCCTCCATCGCAAGTCTCGCCTTCCTATTTGCATCAGTTATCATTGGTAACAGTGATGTATGAACGGGTATGAGACTACCTTGGGGCTGCAGTCTCATCTTTGTATTCAGATTGAGGAAGCGTTGGCCCATTCTGCACAACAGCATTAGAAAGCACTGTGACTTTAGAGTTAAACTTCACAGTCTTCTCCTTCCTCTTTTCTTCCCCCTCCAGTCATTCCACCTCCTCGAAACGATTACCTTGAGTAGTGTCCGGGTAGAATGATGTATCGGTCTCCGAGGCAGTGTTGTAGGCCTGAGCTCGATCGAAATTCGGGTTGGAGCTTGCCCATGAGCCTCCTCCTCCTCTGGGTGGGGGGGCTGGAGCTCGAACAGGTCTCCCTCCATAAGGGGTATATCCCCGACCTCCTCCTCTTCCTCTCTGAGGGGTTCCTTGCCACCTCGAGGCTCCTCTCCATGTTCCTCCTCCTCGTCCTCCTCCTGCTCCTCCTCCTCGTCCTGCTCCTCCTCCTCGTCCTGCTCCTCCTCCTTGTCCTCTTTGAGAGGCCTTTAAGTTCTTTTGTCTCTCCCTTTCCTCCTTCTTCTCCTTCATCCTCTTCATGTAGGTAATGATTGCCTCTCGTAACTCCTCATCATCACACATATTGGCATACCAACCTTCGTTCGCAGCGGCAATCTGAAGCATGTTGAAAAGGCCCGGTTCCTTGCCTTCCGTCCTGCTCAAAAATTTGCCCTTGCTGTTGGGTTCTGCCTATCATGATTGAAAGAGCAGTCTCTGTTCTCCACCTGTGCCTTACACTGCAAGCCCGCGAACCACCTCCAACATGCGGTCTTCAGTCTGGCTCTCTCTGTCTCTTCCAACCGGCAACTCTGTTTGTGTACGTGGCTTGTGCGCCAACAGGTACTCCGCCTGCCTGTGCCGTATGTGCCTCCGTGAGCGAATCCATGTTTGAGCATGCACTCATCACTTCTTGAAACAGTGCTGACGGTTCAACGCTTTGAACCGTATTTTCGAACACGCGTGTCTCGAGAAAGTTCTTGGACTTCACTGAGCTAAACGTCGAGCATTGTTGTATGAGCTGAGTAAGCTTACTCGGGTTAACTGTGTGTAACGCCGAGAAGAAATAGAGGATCGGCCATAGAATAGTCCATAGGAGGAAACTACCTCCGTAAGGGTCGCCGCCAAGCCAACAGCACTCCTCAAACTCATCGCCACTGTCTCAAAGATTTCAAATCATACGAGAGTACCAGTGCAGAGATGCTGGTATCCATGAGATTGAAAATATGAAATGAGTGTGGCCACCGCCAGTTCACACTGAGCGTCTAGGCCTGTTGCATTGTTTCTCTTAATCTCCTCCTTCTTTCTCAAAAACTTGTACTGTGTCAGATCGAATCCCTCCGAGACTAGAGATTGGTCAAAAACAGTAACAAGGGCCTCGTATTCCTGCGTTTCGTCGCAAGGAAAAGCCTTCATGCAGGCATTGATCTCTTTGAGCTTGCTCAAAAGCGAAGCATCAGAGTCTTTGTCTGAGCTCGTCTTGGCATGTAGCATGAGACTTGCCACTCCTCCTTTCTTCCCCTTGAAGGCATTTATGATGTTTTGTTTCTTCTCCGTGTTTGTGACCACCACCGTAGTTGAGCCCAGGGGTGTAGGGGCTGGTGGGGCAGGAGCTGGTGGGGGAAGATATGTCGGAGGGTGTGCCCTTGCACCACTCACTTTTGCTTTCATTCTTTCCAGTCTCATCTTCTTCTCGAACTCCTCGTTCTCTTTCGCGTTCGTCTTCTCAGATATCACCAGCTTTTGAGCATGAGTGATAAAGGCCACCAATTCAGAAGCAGATCTGAGTAAATTATATTTCTCCACATATTGGTCAACACCTGCTTTGTTGGTGACCGGTGGTGCGTTAGTTGATTTAAGGACAGAGTGATCCTTGGTAGGAATCCATCTCTTCCACGTCTCCTTGTGCAGTAACGCACCCATCAACAGTCTGATCTTGGTCAGAACTCTGTCAGTCTTCTCTAACTCATCAATCACAGGATGAGTTTCTCCTGCTGCCTTAATGCTTTTTTCCATCTCTGCCTTCCCCTCCTCCAAGGCCTTCATTTCCATCGTAAAAAAATGAAATACGCCACTCGAGTTTTTCGAACCCAGATTGGTCTTCATTTTTGTTATATCGACTGCCTCTTGACCAGTCGCGAGGAATCTGGCCTTAGCTCTTGGGTTTGTGTACTGGAGGTAACCATCACATCGTGGGCCGTATGAACGTTCCCAAATCAGGGTTTGAGTGTACACACCAACTGAGATAGCATCGAGTAATTCGAGGTGGGTGTGTGTGTCCCCAAACTTGATATGCTGTATCTTCTTTCTCTTTTCTGGATCAGAGACCAGTTTGCAGAGGAGCTGTGCTGTGTTTGATAATGGGATATAGACATCCTTTTTAGCATGATTTTTTTCTCTTCTTTGATCCTGAGGGATCCACACATAGGTATCCTTCTCTCCCCCTATCTTGTTATCAAACTCTTCTTTAGAGAGGTCATAGTGGTCTTGCACCCACTGTTGTTCCTCCACTGTGATCTCCTCCCTCTCAATATGAATCAAGTCGATCATTTTTCGTCCTCCTCCTCCCGTGTAGGCAGGTGGTAAGTGATTACCATATACTCCTCCTCCTCCCGTCTCTTCTTGTTCAAATCCTCCTTCATCTTCGTCTCCTCCATATCTTCCTTCATCATCCCAGCCCTCTTCTACTCCTCCTCCTCGTCCTCCTACTCCTCCTAGTCTTTCATCTCCTCCTCCTCGTCCTCCTTCATTCAATTCTCTTCCTCTTCCTCCTCCTGCTTCTTCTTCTTCTCTTCTTTGTTCTGCTTCCGAGAATTCATTCACTTCGGCAGTCTCTGTCGACATGATGTCGTAGTAGTAATTAACAGGAGGACAGTGTCAGCTACTATGTTTGGTTTTTGTTCGTTTGTGTTCTGTTCCTCCTTCAGTCGATTGACTAGTGAAGAGAGACACTAATAGAGAGTGTAGAATGAGATTCCCTGTCCTCTATGAAACACTGTTTGTATGTTTGTTTTTGTTTGAGAAAAATATTCTTTGAGACTTTCTCCGATTTCTTGTTCTCCTTACTCAGATTACTTTCTCCTTTTCTATATTGTATCTAGTATGAGGCACTAGATCTACACACAGATAGTAATAGAGAAGCTAGAAAAGCTCTCCTTGAGAAATCGGCAGTCGGTCGGATAGGTTCTCAGACCCACCTTTAGAAGACGATCAGAGATTTGCAAAAATACTCTGACGTATGTGTGAGATAATGCAGATAACTGCACAAACTAGAAGTGTAGAGTGTTGTGCTCCTGTCCCTATGCTTGTTTGTGTTTTGTGTGTTCCTTCACTTTTCTGTCCACCTCCTTCTTCTTGGTCTGTGTGAGAACAGCAAAAACGACAGAGAGTTTGTATCTGATGTCTCCTTGTGAGCACACAGATATGGATTGGGCTAGAGTGTACTAGACACCTGCTTGAGACTAATCAATTTATTTGTTTTGTGAAAGAGTTATGAGGTAGCTGTGTTGGAGTATTTGTTTTCGTCTGACGTCCCCGTGTGAGACAGGTTAGTGAAAATTCACTCTGTTGCCTGTGTGGCAAAGCAGAAAGAAATCACCGTGTGCCCTAGTGATGTGGACTCCAAATGTAATGCCCCCAACGATAGCTTGTTAAAAGTCGGTAATACAACCACAGTGCTCAAAAATGAGAATGATGTCTCGTTATATTATCTCAGTGAAGCAGAAAAAGGAAAACAGCAACAGACCAGGAATAAAATAGCATCAGGTCCAATCCTGAAAAATAATACTGAAAAACAACCTGGTGCACCTGTCACCAGGAAAAGGTACTTTTTACCGGCTATCCGGGGGGTGATGCCTACACCGGTTACCAAAAACCACCACATTTATTGCGATGATCCACAACTGTAGCGCTCGCCCGGCTAAGGACTAAATTTCATTTTCGTTTTTCACCTCCACTTCCCCTGTAGATTGCTGTTTCCTATTTTGCTCGCCACTATCTTCATTTATGTTTGTCTACTTACATGCTTCCTTTTCAGCTCAACCAAAAGCAAGCGTTCTTTGATTATTAACCGTCGTTTAGCGCAAAAAAATACGTAGTATCGGTATTGATTTTACCATTTATATTAACATATTACTAGTACTAGTAAACAATTCCATTGTCATTACGAAAAAGTCCTGTAGAATTACGTCATTGTTACACACAGAGAAACAATAAGTAAATCTGACCAAATCAAAGCTCGTCGTGCTCCACATCCTTGTCCTTGTCTTGGCTACTTCCCTTGAGAGGTGGCGTGTAATCCGCAGTAAGCTTGCCTGACTCGTAATCGTTCAAGAAGGCCTTAAGGCTCTTCAGAGAGACTGGTCCAGCAGGAGCCCAGAACTTTTGACCCCCAGCTTCATAGCTTTCGTTCGGAGGAAGGACTTCAATCGCTATCCGAGGAAGATCTTGGACAGGCAAACCGTAGTCAGCAGCCATCTCGGCCCAGTTACTTGCGTCAAGCCAGGCAATCGAAAATTTGTCATGAATTTCATCAACGACGGGTTCCAACGATTTGATCAAAGGTGTGTGCGCACCGTCTGTCGGATTCACCATGAGCCAAATCAGCGGAATGCCCTTGTTTATGTAAGCTTGGAAGTTTGATGGGCGGATCTCGTCGATAATGGGCTCTCGTTCTTTGAGAAACGCTCGCAAATCAGGTTCTGTAAGCATACCTTCGTACTGAACTTGTGAGTTTCTCTCCCTGGGAATGAAAATGAGGTCATTCTCCTTCAGGCCTAGACACAAGAAATATCAGTTGAAACTTTCCCCTACTAGACTCTGACAGTACCCAATTGCTGAGGCAGATCTTCCGTAGCAAGAATCAATATTGCACTATCCCTTAGTGCAGTAGCCAACTTTTCCATCCTCCTCTCCGCAGGAGAATCCTCCTCAAAGTATCCCACCAATAAAGGCAGTTCCATGGAGTTGAACTCGTCCAGCCGATCCTTGCTGGTCACTCGGAGCAAATCGCTGAACGTCACTGAACTCTCCTTGATGTTGACGTCATT
>WBZZ01002231.1:0-15000 GCA_019918135.1 Paulinella micropora | reverse complement strand
AAGGACAAGCGGTCGACCTCCCTGATCAATATTGTCTCTCATTCTCTCGCTGTCCCTTCTCAATGTTGTTACGTTTCAGTTTCCACGTTTGTCTATGCTAGACTTTGAGGTAGTAAAAGCGCCGGTGCATCAGCCCTTTTCACTAAACTTATGGTTCTCTGTCATGTTCTGTCCTTTTCCCTTGTGCGGTCACCTTAGGAGGAAATGACCATCGGACTGGTGCACTGCAGCAACGTACGCAAGAGCGAAACGTTGTAAATATTCATCGGTCCACTGCCATAACATGATATCATGATTAATATATTTGCATGTACGTTAAGCATTGCCGCATTACATAGGTGGTGGATCGGCTTGCACGCCCTTTGGTGGAACGCGAAGTAGAAGCTGCTGTAAACGACGTGCAAGTATCTTGGAAGTGCCCTTCATTCCCGCATATTACTTATTGATTTTTTTTTAAGTGATGGGATCTTCCTATGGACATCTCACCAAGTGAAGTCGATGGAGTGCAATGTCGCATTGCGCCGCAGCGCAGGGTTACTGCCACCAGCGTCGCTCTGACCTGCACCGTTCGGCTCCTCATCACCTGCTGCTCTCTCCCTTCCTAGACACATCGGCTCGTCTTGACCGCCGTCACCACGCATTGATAGGCAGCATTCGCATTACGCGAGCGGCGGTCGCAAGCAGACTAAGCCTTTCTGTCGCGGCGGCATGTAAGCTCGCGAAGAGCCCTTCGTCGGCCGAGACCTTGGTATGGCACGTGCTGATGCCAGTTCGTGCTGCTGCAGGAATTCCTTCGTAAGACGTTCGGCGGTGATAAACCGGGCTTTCTCCTCCTCCTCCTCCTCCTCCTCCTTCTTCTTCTTCTTCTTCTTCTTCTTCTTCTTCTTCTTCTTCTTCTTCTTCTTCTTCTTGCTTTCTTCTTTCCTCTTCCTTCTTTCGCATGGAGATCTGCTAGTAAAAGATTGTCGTTATTATTATTATTATTATTATTATTATTATTATTATTATTATTGTAAATCTGCCTTGGAGTGTTGACTGTGACATATTTGAGGGAAATCCCGATGAAAAAACCTAGTCACACTTGCTAAACAGAGTTCCAGCCCAATGGCCTCAAGGCGTTAAACTGTGACGCCAACTCATAACCCTTTGGTGGTAGATGCTGGGGAGGAGGGTCGTTGCGCGCGTAAAAGATCTTAAACTCCGTATATGCTGGTTGATAGCCCAGGACCCAGCAGACACCAGATTGTTATGGGTGGGGTTTCGAGGCAGCTCTAGCAACCGCGCTTGGTGTATGCACTTGCACATTCGGTGACGTCTTGCAAGAGGTTGCTGGGACTGCGGAATAACCTCGGCTTAGTGCAGTCTTGCCCTCAGGAGCTCCATCGGTGGCCCCGATCATCAGGCGAGAGACTGACACGGGGGGGTGGAGGACCTCGAACAAGGGTATTGGAGGCTTATGTCCGTTGAGGATATGCCATTAGCTGCATCAGTACGCCTCAGATATAGTATTATTATTATTATTATTATTATTATTATTATTATTATTATTATTATTATTATTATTATGGACACCGTGATAGCACAGTGGTCAAGTTCTACCATCTGGGCCCTGTCGCCAGTTCGATTCCCGTCGTTGCCACCAGTATTTTCATTGAACATACCGGTCCGTCTGGAAGTGTTGGAACTGCCCGTGCGGGGGTGTCATTAGAGCCTATCGTCAATTCTTCGTACTCCCCTCACGGGTGAGACGATGGAGGCGCATGTGCAGATTTGCATCAGCCATTGACAGAGAAGCACTATTATTATTATTATTATTATTATTATTATTATTATTTAGGGAGTACATAGGCCATTGGTCCTTTTCAATGGGCTGATTGGTATAAAGCTCCTAGAGTAATGTTCTATGCCGTCACTTCCTTTATTCCACCGATTGGAGTGGAGACTTTCCTTATGGAATGGAGGACTGGATGCACATGGCCTTTTGGCTCAGCAATTGGCAGGAGATACATTATTATTATTATTATTATTATTATTATTATTATTATTTATTATTATTTAGGGGGTACATAGGCCATCGGTCCTTTCCATGGGCTGATTGGTATAAAGCTCCTAGAGTAATGTTCTATGCCGTCACTTCCTTTATTCCACCGATTGGTGTGGAGACTTTCCTTATGGAATGGAGGACTGGATGCACATGGCCTTTTGGCTCAGCAATTGGCAGGAGATACACTATTTATTATTATTATTATTATTATTATTATTTTCATTGAACATACCGGTCCGTCTGGAAGTGTTGGAACTGCCCTTGCGGGGGTGTCATTACAGCCTATCGTCAATTCTTCGTACTCCCCTCACGGGTGAGACGATGGAGGCGCATGTGCAGAAATGCATCAGCCATTGACAGAGAAGCACTAGCACTATTATTATTATTATTATTATTATTATTATGGAGGGGTGCACAGTATGGCACCCTACGGGAAGAGGAGGTGGTTGGGCCTCTTCCCACTGGTTCCGAGGCTACGTTGTTGTGTTGTTTTTAAGACATACACCACGTGGGGTCAAAGGGGAATATACATTCCGAGATCTAGGGGTGGTGACGGGTTTCGAGGCGTCCCAGACACTTACCGCCAAACGTCCTCATGCGCTGGCAGACCGCATGAAATGTCTGCTAACCCTGTGAGTACCTCCATGCGGGACCTACCCAGTCTCGTGGAGCTCTCACGCGGGGAAGATCAATCATTTGTAGTTGATTTCCTGCAAGGTACCCGACACTGTGCGGGTAGTAGGGACTTCCTTTTGGGGCTTTCTGTGCAGGATGGTTAGAGTGACTCTTCCCTCCCCAACATACTCACTGTAGTCCCTGTTGGGTCGAGGGATGGAGGCGCATGGCCCTCGGGCTCAGCCGTGACAGATCAATATATATTTTATTATTATTATTATTATTATTATTATTATTATTATTATTATTATTATTATTATTATTATTATTATTATTATTATTGGACACCGTGATAGCCCAGTGGTCAAGTTCTACCATCTGGGCCCTGTCACCAGTTCGATTCCCGTCGGTGCCACCAGTATTTTCATTGAACATACCGATCCGTCTGCAGTATTTTCATTGAACATACCGGCCCGTCTGGAAGTGTTGGAACTGCCCTTGCGGGGGTGTCATTAGAGCTTATCGTCAATTCTTCGTACTCCCCTCACGGGTGAGACGATGGAGGCGCATGTGCAGAAATGCATCAGCCATTGACAGAGAAGCACTATTATTATTATTATTATTATTATTATTATTATTATTATTATTCTGCAAGGTACCCGACACTGTGCGGGTAGTAGGGACTTCCTTTTGGGGCCTTCTATGCAGGATGGTTAGAGTCACTCTTCCCTCCCCAACATACTCACTGTAGTCCCTGTTGGGTCGAGGGATGGAGGCGCATGGCCCTCGGGCTCAGCCATGACAGATCAATATATATTATTATTATTATTATTATTATTATTATTATTATTATTATTATTATTTGGACACCGTGATAGCCCAGTGGTCAAGTTCTACCATCTGGGCCCTGTCGCCAGTTCGATTCCCGTCGGTGCCACCAGTATTTTCATTGAACATACCGGTCCGTCTGGAAGTGTTGGAACTGCCCTTGCGGGGGTGTCATTAGAGCTTATCGTCAATTCTTCGTACTCCCCTCACGGGTGAGACGATGGAGGCGCATGTGCAGAAATGCATCAGCCATTGACAGAGAAGCACTATTATTATTATTATTATTATTATTATTATTATTATTATTATTATTGGACACCGTGATAGCCCAGTGGTCAAGTTCTACCATCTGGGCCCTGTCGCCAGTTCGATTCCCGTCGGTGCCACCAGTATTTTCATTGAACATACCGGTCTATTTCTGGACCAGTATTTTCATTGAACATACCGGCCCGTCTGGAAGTGTTGGAACTGCCCTTGCGGGGGTGTCATTAGAGCTTATCGTCAATTCTTCGTACTCCCCTCACGGGTGAGACGATGGAGGCGCATGTGCAGAAATGCATCAGCCATTGACAGAGAAGCACTATTATTATTATTATTATTATTATTATTATTATTATTATTATTCTTCTTGGTGTATGCACTTGCACATTCGGTGACGTCTTGCAAGAGGTTGCTGGGACTGCGGAATAACCTCGGCTTAGTGCAGTCTTGCCCTCAGGAGCTCCATCGGTGGCCCCGATCATCAGGCGAGAGACTGACACGGGGGGGTGGAGGACCTCGAACAAGGGTATTGGAGGCTTATGTCCGTTGAGGATATGCCATTAGCTGCATCAGTACGCCTCAGATATAGTAAATCTGCCTTGGAGTGTTGACTGTGACATATTTGAGGGAAATCCCGATGAAAAAACCTAGTCACACTTGCTAAACAGAGTTCCAGCCCAATGGCCTCAAGGCGTTAAACTGTGACGCCAACTCATAACCCTTTGGTGGTAGATGCTGGGGAGGAGGGTCGTTGCGCGCGTAAAAGATCTTAAACTCCGTATATGCTGGTTGATAGCCCAGGACCCAGCAGACACCAGATTGTTATGGGTGGGGTTTCGAGGCAGCTCTAGCAACCGCGCTTGGTGTATGCACTTGCACATTCGGTGACGTCTTGCAAGAGGCTGCTGGGACTGCGGAATAACCTCGGCTTAGTGCAGTCTTGCCCTCAGGAGCTCCATCGGTGGCCCCGATCATCAGGCGAGAGACTGACATGGGGGGGTGGAGGACCTCGAACAAGGGTATTGGAGGCTTATGTCCGTTGAGGATATGCCATTAGCTGCATCAGTACGCCTCAGATATAGTATTATTATTATTATTAGTGGCACCGCGATAGCCCAGTTGTCAAGTTCAATACCATCTGGGACCTGTCGCCAGTTCGATTCCCGTCGGTCTCAGTATTTTCAAAGTGTGTTTTCTTTGAAGGTATTAGTCTGTCTGGAAGGCTTGGAGCTGCCCTGCTGGGGTGTCAGTAGAGCTATCGGTCAAATCTTCGTACTCCCCTCGCGGGTGAGACGATGGAGGCACATGTGCAGATTTGTTTCCGCCATTGACAGAGAAGCACTATTATTATTATTATTATCATTATTATTCTTCTTTCTGCTCCTCCTCCTACTTCCTCTTCCTCCTTCTCCTTCTCCTCCTCCTCCTCCTCTTCTTCTTCTTCTTCTTCTTCTTCTTCCTTCTCCTCCTCCTCCTCATCCTCTTCCTCCTCTTCCTCCTCCTCCTCCTCTTCCACCTCTTCTTCTTCTTGTTCCTCTTCTTCCTCACTACTACTTCTACTTCTACTTCTACTACTACTACTACTGCTACTACTACTACTACTACTACTACTACTACCCACCTCTTCTTCTTCTTGTTCCTCTTCTTACTACTACTACTACTACTACTACTACTACTTCTACTACTTCTACTTCTACTACTTCTACTACTACTACTTCTACTACTACTACTACTTCTACTACTACTACTACTACTACTACTACTACTACTGCTATTCCTCCTTCTCCTCCTCGTTCTCCTCCTCCTCTTCTCTTTTTCTTTTTTTCTTTCTTTCTTTCTTTCTTTTCTACCTTCCTTTCTTTCTTTCTTCCTTCTTCCTTCTTCCTTTTTCCTTCTTTCTTCTTTCTTCTTTTTCTTTCTTCTTTCTTCTTTCTTCTTCTTTCTTCTTTCTTCTTTTCCTCCTCCTCCTCCTCCTCCTCCTTGTTGTTGTTGTTGTTCTTCTTCTTCTTCTTCTTCTTCTTCTTCTCCTCCTCCTCCTCCTCCTTCTTTTCTTCTCGTCGCCCCTGTTGGATCAGGTTTTGCCGTGAGACCCTAAGACAGTCTATTCCGAGCCAGGTGTGAAGTATAATCTTAGTATTGTAGATAATATTTACTTCAGTCCTGTGCATTATGGTTCCTTGCATCTGCCTTTGGTACATGACTTTAAATTGTTCCACCTCATGTTCGCCGGTCTTGGTCATGACCTTAAGCTGTACCACCCCATGTTCTTTCCCCTTCTTCCTTCATTTTTCTCATATTTCTTTTCTTTTTCTTCTTTCCCTTTTTTTGCCCCTTTTCTTTTCTCATTCTTTTCCTTTCTGCCTCTTTTTTCCTCTCTCGTTTTCCTTGTTACTCTTTTCCCTTTCTTCCCTTTGCCTCTCTCTTTGTTTTTCCCCTTGTTCCCCTCTTCCCTTTCTTCTCTTTCTTTTTCCTTCTTTTCCTCCTCTTCCCCTTCTTCTGTTTCCTTCCTTTCTTGATCTCTGCATTTCATACTTCCTTTTTCAACCCCCCCCCCCCCTTCACTTCTCCCTGTAGTCTGCACTCTTTTCTCTATGTTCCCACTTGTTTTTACTTATGTTCGCATTCTTACATGCTTCCTTTTCAACTCTACGAAAAGCAAGCGTTCTTCACATTATTGTAACGACGTACGATGTACCGAAGAATGACTTTAATTATTATACCTCGTCCAACAGTAACGGACGACTGAAACGAATGGTAGGTATTGAGAACGGAACAATAACTGGACCCGCTTTATGGGGGCAGATATACCCACTCGGTCCACAAAGCTGAATTGGCAATTGTTCTGATACGGGATCTAACCGCATAACCTGATTAAATACATGGAGATGTTAGTTACCAACCTATTACCTAACACTCCCCCTGATTACTTTGGATTAGATACAAATTGTTCGAACTTATAATCTTAATTAACAGTTAAGGGCCGGCCGTATCGGAGTGTAGGCATCACCACCCGGATAGCAGGTAAAAAGTACCTTTTCCTGATGACAGGTGCACCAGCCTGTTTTTCATTATTATTTGTCCGGATTGGACCTGATGACATTTATTCCTGGTCTGTTGCCGTTTTCCTTTTTCTGCTTCACTGAGCTAATATAACGAGACATCATTCTCATTCTTGATGACTGTGTTTGGTTGTATTACCGACTTTTTCTTGAGCTATCATTAGGTGCATTACATTTGGAGTCCACATCACTAGGGTGATTTCTTTCTGCTTTGCCACACAGGCAACAGAGTGAATTTTCACTAACCTGTCTCACACGGGGACGTCAGACGAAAACAAATACTCCAACACAGCTCCCTCATAACTCTTTCACAAAACAAATAGTTTAATTGATCTCAAGCAGGTGTCTTGTACCCACTAGCCCAATCCATATCTGTGTGCTCACAAGGAGACATCAGATACAAACTCTCTGTCGTTCTTGCTGTTCTCACACAGAGACTAAGAAGAAGGAGGTGGACAGAAGAGTGAAGGAACACACGCAAAACACAAACAAGCATAGGGACAGGAGCACAACACTCTACCCTTCTAGTTTGTGCAGTTATTTGCATTATCTCACACATACGTCAGAGTATTTTTGCAAATCTCTGATCGTCTTCTAAAGGTGTGTCTGAGAACCTATCCGACCGACTGTCGATTTCTCAAGGAGAGCTTTTCTAGCTTCTCTATTACTATCTGTTTGTAGGTCCTAGTGCCTCATACTAGGTACAATATAGAAAAGAAGGAGGAGAAAGCAATTTGAGTAAGGAGAACAAGAAATCGGAGAAAGTCTCAAAGACTATTTTTCTCAAACCAAAACAAACATACAAACAGTGTTTCATAGAGGACAGGGAATCTCATTCTACACTCTCTATTAGTTTCTCTCTTCACTAGTCAATCGACTGAAGGAGGAACAGAACACAAACGAACGAGAAAAAAAAAAAAAAAAAAAAAAAAAAAAAAAAAAAAAAAAAAAAAAAAAACCCAAACATAGTAGCTGACACTGTCCTCCTGTTAATTACTACTACGACATCATGTCGACAGAGACCGTCGAGGTGAGTGACTCCTTGGAAGCAGAACAAAGAGAAGAAGAAGAAGGAGGAGGAGGAGGATTGAATGAAGGAGGAGGAGGATGATTGAATGAAGAAGGAGGAGGAGGAGGAGGACAAGACGAAGAAGAAGGAGAAGAAGAAGGAGGAGGTGAAAGAACAGAGATAAATAGATGAAGAGTAGTAAGAGTAGGAAGAGTGGGAGGAGTAGGAGGAGGGCGAGGAGATGAAGGAGTGGGAGGAGGAGCAGACGAGAGCTGGGACGACATAGGAGGATGTGGAGGAGACGAAGATGGAGGAGGATTTGAACAAGAAGAGACAGGAGGAGGAGGAACATATGATAATCCCATGCCACCTGCCCAAACGGGAGGAGGAGGACGAAAAATGATCGACTTGATTCATATTGAGAGGGAGGAGATCACAGTGGAGGAACGGGGAGAGAAGGATACCTATGTGTGGATCCCTCAGGATCAAAGAAGAGAAAAAAATCATGCTAAAAAGGATGTCTATATCCCATTATCAAACACAGCACAGCTCCTCTGCAAACTGGTCTCTGATCCAGAAAAGAGAAAGAAGATACAGCATATCAAGTTTGGGGACACACACACCCACCTCGAATTACTCGATGCTATCTTTGGGGTGTACACTCAAACCCTGATTTGGGAACGTTCATACGGCCCACGGTGTGAGGGTTACATCCAGTACACAAACCCAAGAGCTAAGGCCAGATTCCTCGCGACTGGTCAAGAGGCAGTCGATATAACAAAAATGAAGAACATTCTGGGTTCGAAAAACTCGAGTGGCGTATTTCATTTTTTTACGATGGAAATGAAGGCCTTGGAGGAGGGGAAGTCAGAGATGGAAAAAAGCAATAAGGCAGCAGGAGAAACTCATCCTGTGATTGATGAGTTAGAGAAGACTGACAGAGTTCTGACCAAGATCAGACTGTTGATGGGTGCGTTACTGCACAAGGAGACGTGGAAGAGATGGATTCCTACCAAGGATCACTCTGTCCTTAAATCAACTAACGCACCACCGGTCACCAACAAAGCAGGTGTTGACCAATATGTGGAGAAATATAATTTACTCAGATCTGCTTCTGAATTGGTGGCCTTTATCACTCATGCTCAAAAGCTGGTGATATCTGAGAAGACGAACGCGAAAGAGAACGAGGAGTTCGAGAAGAAGATGAGACTGGAAAGAATGAAAGCAAAAGTGAGTGGTGCAAGGGCACACCCTCCGACATATCTTCCCCCACCAGCTCCTGCCCCACCAGCCCCTACAACCCGGGCTCAACTACGGTGGTGGTCACAAACACGGAGAAGAAACAAAACATCATAAATGCCTTCAAGGGGAAGAAAGGAGGAGTGGCAAGTCTCATGCTATATGCCAAGACGAGCTCAGACAAAGACTCTGATGTTTCGCTTTTGAGCAAGCTCAAAGAGATCAATGCCTGCATGAAGGCTTTTCCTTGCGACGAAACGCAGGAATACGAGGCCCTTGTTACTGTTTTTGACCAATCTCTAGTCTCGGAGGGATTCGATCTGACACAGTACAAGTTTTTGAGAAAGAAGGAGGAGATTAAGAGAAACAATGCAACAGGCCTAGACGCTCAGTGTGAACTGGCGGTGGCCACACTCATTTCATATTTTCAATCTCATTGATACCAGCATCTCTGCACTGGTACTCTCATAGGATTTGAAATCTTTGAGACAGTGGCGATGAGTTTGAGGAGTGCTGTTGGCTTGGCGGCGACCCTTACGGAGGTAGTTTTCTCCTATGGACTATTCTATGGCCGCAAGTCGATCATCCTCTATTTCTTCTCGGCGTTACACACATTTAACCCGAGTAAGCTTACTCAGCTCATACAACAATGCTCGACGTTTAGCTCAGTGAAGTCCAAGAACTTTCTCGAGACACGCGTGTTCGAAAATACGGTTCAAAGCGTTGCTCCGTCAGCACTGTTTCAAGAAGTGATGAGTGCATGCTCAAACATGGATTCGCTCACGGAGGCACATACGGCACAGGCAGGCGGTGTACCTGTTGGCGCACAAGCCACGTACACAAACAGAGTTGCCGGTTGGAAGAGACAGAGAGAGCCAGACTGAAGACCGCATGTTGGAGGTGGTTCGCGGGCTTGCAGTGTAAGGCACAGATGGAGAACAGAGACTGCTCTTTCAATCATGATAGGCAGAACCCAACAGCAAGGGCAAATTTTCTGAGCAAGACGGAAGGCAAGGAACCGGGCTGTTTCAATATGCTTCAGATTGCCGCTATGAACGAAGGCTGGTATGCCAATCAGTGTGATGATGAGGAGTTACGAGAGGCAATTATTGCCTACATGAAGAGGATGAAGGAGAAGAAGGAGGAAAGGGAGAGACAAAAGAACTTAAAGGCCTCTCAAAGAGGACGAGGAGGAGGACCAGGAGCAGGAGGACGAGGAGGACGAGGAGGACGAGGAGGAGGAGGAGGAGGAGGAGCCCCGAGGTGGCAGGGAACCCCTCAGAGAGGAAGAGGAGGAGGTCGGGGATATACCACTTACGGAGGGAGAGCTTTTCGGGCTCCAGCCCCCCACCCAGAGGAGGAGGAGTCATGGGCAAGCTCCAACCCGAATTTTGGTCGAGCTCAGGCCTGCAACACTGCCTCGGAGACCGATACGTCATCCTACCCGGACACTACTCAAGGTAATCGTTTCGAGGAGGTGGAATGATGGCAGGGGGGAGAAGAGAGGAAGGAGAAGAATGTGAAGTTTAACCCTAAAGTCACAGTGCTTTCTCATGCTGTTGTGCAGACTGGTCCAACGCTTCCTCCATTTGAGAGCAAAGATGTGGGTACACAGAGACTGCAGCCCCAAGGTAGTCTCATACCCGTTCACACATCACGGTTACCAATGATAACTGATGCAAATAGGAAGGCGAGACTTGCGATGGAGGCGAGGAGGCCAATGGCAGACGTATCGCCTCGGCCAAGCAAACAACCACGAACAGACTCAATGTCTACGATCGCGGCGGGTGGCGAGCAAAAAGACAATGTGTGTACTCAAGTGCCACAAGACAATGTCACTAATATAGTAAACGCACCAGTACCGCAGAATAATAACAATGTTAATGAGGTGAAGCAGGAGCAGAAGAAGTAGGAGTTGAAAAACTTAGAGACAAGACTCCAAAATTTGGAACGTAAAGTTCTTGTTCTCGCAGTCAATATACACAGGCCCGATGCTCTGTGTTATACGGAACTTTATTGTGAAACATTGAAGACAATATTAAAAGTTGGTAATGATACGATGGCGAACATTAATATTGTCGGCAGGAAGTTTTTTAATCGATACCGGGACTGGGTGGACGGAAATATGAAAAATTCAACGGGCACTCTTAAAGGAGTGAGCAGCCGGACGGATATCACGGGAATCATCACACTGACCTTTAAATTGAAATCCGCACGAGTACACCGTATGGACCTCTATGTCGTCCCCGGTTACCACGGGTCAATATTACTATCGTATGACCAATTGGCTACGATGGGGGCTGTGATTGATTGCGCCGCACGGCGAGTGATAATATTATATGGAGTAAAAAGAGGAGAAGAGAACGATATTGATCCCTTTAACGCTACTGACTCTTATGAGGCTTATGAGCTGAGTCTAGCGACGGATCACAAAAAGATGGTCATCGCACATGAGGCACTTGAGGTGTACGTTCACCCCCATGTCGTAAGACCGGATGAGCTGTCCTGGACCGACAATTGGGAATCCCAAGTGTGCACTGTCACAGTTCCGACATGCCATTGGGACAAAAAGTCTATTGATGACTAAATCGAGAAGCGGAAGGAGGAGATTATATGTGTCGCACAAAGAAGCCCGTCGTTGGCGAGATTCGCGGAAGGAGTAGGAGCAGATGTCCATATGACTAACGGATACTGTTTCCATGCGAAAGTAGGAGAAGAAAAAAGGGAGGCGTTTGTACCAAGGAGAACGGGGTGAATCCCGGATACTCCACCAGAAACTATTAAAAGTTTTATTACTGTTTTCTGGGGTGACGAGCCCACGTGGCCGCGTTCACTGTCTGAAGTGAAGAAATGCTTACGGACTTTATTCGAAAATAATAAGCCGTATACTATTATCCTGCCATATAATGAGAAGGCGATATGGGCGCAGGAAATAAGGGACCGGCTTATTGATCATCCTATACCGGTACCCTCTCGCAAGCAACAGCTAGTGGTGGTTTGTCGTATGGGAACTCGTGAGCAGAGCAGTGCATACAAGCGGAAGCTCAGAGACCTCGACAAGTTGAAATTGATACCGCAAGCATTCACATGCTTTGATGGTTTCTACACCCGGAAGGCTCCTTTGCAATACGCGAGACTCATTGACATGCTGGTGGAGCTCGGCAAAGATGATGAGCCGGACACGGTCACGTATGAAAAGACGGGCCTAGATGATGTCTCGGACGAGGACTTAGGCTTGGAGGAGGACAGAGAACCCCTCAAGCAACATAAGAAGATATCTAATGAAGATTTTCAAGAGGCGGCGCGGAAAATATTGGAAGAAGGAGTAGGTACGGAGAGGGAGAAGGAGCTTTTAAAAGCCAAATTAGAGGCGAATAAGGAAATTTTTTACCCTCCACATGCAGGTGGTGTCAAGCCTGAAGATTTCACTGCGGTTATTTACAAAATACTGGGTGCGGAGCCGTCACCGGCACCACGAAGGGCGAACTTGAGTATACATGAGGCGAAGATAGCGGAGGAGCTAGCAAGACAGCTGCTCAATGAGGACTTTACTGAGAGATCAACATCTCCAATAGTCTCACAGCCGAGAATAGTGCCGAAGCCAGGGGGAGAGTGGCGCCTGACAGTTAACTATGCGCGTGTTAACAAGGTGCTGGAGGAAGAGAGAAATCCTCTCCCGACATTAGAAGAAGGAAGGAGAGTACTGCGGAATGCAAAATTCTATTCGGTTATTAACCTTAAGAATGGCTTCTGGCAGATACCACTGGAGGAAAAGTCCAGATGGCTGACGGCGTTTGTGGTGGGTATGGAAATATATCAATGGAAAGTGCTTCCGATGGGCCTCAAGCAAGCCCCAGGACTTTTCCAGAAGGCGATGCAGAAGATGTTGAGCAGTCAGTACGATGATTTGTTTGACGGAGGCTTTATGAGAAGGCGGTGACAGAAGGCGGGAGAATATGCATTTTGCTATATCGATGACATTATCGTATACTCTAACAGAATGGAGGAGCATATCGATCATTTGTCCGATATATTCAGGCGCATCGGAGCTTTTGGCCTGAAGTGCAATCTAAAAAAGTGTCAACTTGCCAAGACGAGTGTGACATACTTAGGGTACGAGATCTCCCATAATCGAGTCTCGATATCCAATGCGAAGAGGGAGGAGATTATGAATCGACCGATACCGAAGAGCCGCACTGAATTGCACTCATTCCTTGCGATGGCGCAATACTATAACCAGTTTATACCCGATTGGGGTGCAACACGGGCTAAAGTGGAGAAAATGATAGATTTTGGAGACTTTGAGAAGTGGGGCGAAGAGGCTTTGCAAGCGTTTCATGCGCTCAAAGATCTTATTTATAAAGACCCGAAAGACGGAGGACTGGTGTTAACGATGCCCGACTTTACGAAACAATTCGTAGTTGATACAGACGCATCTAAGTTTGCGATTGGGGCTGTATTACAACGAGAGGATGAGGAGAAGAAATTACGCCCAATCATGTTTATTAGTAGGAAGTTGTGTGCGGCGGAGAGAAACTATTGCACAAGGCAAAGAGAGGCGTTGGCGGTAGTATGGGCCCTCAAGAGGCTCAGAGAGTATTTGTGGGGAGGACCTCAATTTACTCTCAGGACTGATCATCATAACCTGTTATGGTTGATGAATCATGAACAGACGGGACGGCTGGCGCGGTGGCAAGCGTTCTTGTCTTGTTTCGATTTTACAATGGTCCATCTACCGGGGAAGCGAAATGTGGTCGCTGATAGCCTCTCTAGGCTAGAGTTTAACACAGAAGTATCGGCGTTGGTGTCCACGGTGGAGATGGAAGACTTGTCCACTGACAAGGTGTACGAGGTCAGCCACATTGAGGCGATGTTGATGGCGAGTGGAGTCCGATATGACGGCACGGGTCTACGGTACAGTCCACAAGGCCCGGATCACGGGATATGTTGTGAGCTACATACCCAGGAGGACGCTGAGTGGTGCTATGAGGTATATGAGAATGCGAAGGCGAACATAAGAGAGGAAGAGGAGACGCAGGAAGTTTATGAGGAGCCTCCTCAAGAGCGGAGAAGTGACCTAGATGATGACCCGGAAAGAATCGGGGTACGGCTAGAAGATGGTACTATCCATGTAGCCTCGCCTACCGCATTACCACCCGGATAGCCGGGCATCACCACCCGGATAGCCGGCATCACCACCCGGATAGCCGGTAAAAAGTACCTTTTCCTGGTGACAGGTGCACCAGCCTGTTTTTCAGTATTATTTGTCCGGATTGGACCTGATGCCATTTTATTCCTGGTCTGTTGCCGTTTTCCTTTTTCGGCTTCACTGAGCTAATATAACGAGACATCATTCTCATTCTTGAGGACTGTGTTTGGTTGTATTACCGACTTTTTCTTGAGCTATCATTGGGGGCATTACAGGAGTAACGGTGTCGGTAGAGCCATTACTTATGATCCGGCCAGTCAAATTACGTAGCGTGTTCTGTTGGCGCCTTTTCTTATTAAAGCTGTAGTACTGCTGATAGAGTGTATTAGCTATCATAGATTACTATATTAATAATAGTGGTCTAACAGGTTATCGAGCCTTGATCAGCGAACTCTGCGTCAGCAGCTTTACTCATTCGCGCTTAGTCTGGAAAGAGAGGCATTAGGCCTTCAACAGAAAAGTTCAAGGATCGACGTGCAGCAGGCAGTCGACAACATTTCGTGGGCAGGCTGAAGGCACCCACCTCAAACGTGTCTTGTGGCTAGATAGCATAGCACAGAAACACCAAACTGCTTCATCCCCAATAATAATTCCCCCATTTCTAGAGGCTTAACTGCAGGAATTTATTGATAAATGAGATTAATATAACTTCTATCTTCTACACTTTGGTCTAAGAACATTGCTTACCCATGTTCGAGACGTCGTTGAACAAAGTGTTCAAGGTGGATCCCCCACC
>WBZZ01002230.1:12500-15000 GCA_019918135.1 Paulinella micropora | reverse complement strand
ACATATAAATGTCTGTGATAGATTCTCTCACAGATTCATAAGCACATACATACATACATACATACATACATACATACATACAAACTGCATGTGTATACGTAATACATATAAATGTCTGTGATAGATTCTCTCACAGATTCATAAGCACATACATACATACATACATACATACATACAAACTGCATGTGTATACATAATACATATAAATGTCTGTGATAGATTCTCTCACAGATTCATAAGCACATACATACATACATACATACATACATACATACATACAAACTGCATGTGTATACGTAATACATATAAATGTCTGTGATAGATTCTCTCACAGATTCATAAGCACATACATACGTACATACATACATACATACATGCAAACTGCATGTGTATACGTAATACATATAAATGTCTGTGATAGATTCTCTCACAGATTCATAAGCACATACATACGTACATACATACATACATACATACATACAAACTGCATGTGTATACGTAATACATATAAATGTCTGTGATAGATTCTCTCACAGATTCATAAGCACATACATACGTACATACATACATACATACATACATACATACAAACTGCATGTGTATACGTAATACATATAAATGTCTGTGATAGATTCTCTCACAGATTCATAAGCACATACATACATACATACATACATACATACATACATACAAACTGCATGTGTATACGTAATACATATAAATGTCTGTGATAGATTCTCTCACAGATTCATAAGCACATACATACATACATACATACATACATACATACATACAAACTGCATGTGTATACGTAATACATATAAATGTCTGTGATAGATTCTCTCACAGATTCATAAGCACATACATACATACATACATACATACATACATACATACAAACTGCATGTGTATACGTAATACATATAAATGTCTGTGATAGATTCTCTCACAGATTCATAAGCACATACATACATACATACATACATACATACATACATACAAACTGCATGTGTATACGTAATACATATAAATGTCTGTGATAGATTCTCTCACAGATTCATAAGCACATACATACATACATACATACATACATACATACAAACTGCATGTGTATACGTAATACATATAAATGTCTGTGATAGATTCTCTCACAGATTCATAAGCACATACATACATACATACATACATACATACATACATACAAACTGCATGTGTATACGTAATACATATAAATGTCTGTGATAGATTCTCTCACAGATTCATAAGCACATACATACATACATACATACATACATACATACAAACTGCATGTGTATACGTAATACATATAAATGTCTGTGATAGATTCTCTCACAGATTCATAAGCACATACATACATACATACATACATACATACATACATACAAACTGCATGTGTATACGTAATACATATAAATGTCTGTGATAGATTCTCTCACAGATTCATAAGCACATACATACATACATACATACATACATACATACATACAAACTGCATGTGTATACGTAATACATATAAATGTCTGTGATAGATTCTCTCACAGATTCATAAGCACATACATACATACATACATACATACATACATACATACAAACTGCATGTGTATACATAATACATATAAATGTCTGTGATAGATTCTCTCACAGATTCATAAGCACATACATACATACATACATACATACATACATACATACAAACTGCATGTGTATACGTAATACATATAAATGTCTGTGATAGATTCTCTCACAGATTCATAAGCACATACATACGTACATACATACATACATGCAAACTGCATGTGTATACGTAATACATATAAATGTCTGTGATAGATTCTCTCACAGATTCATAAGCACATACATACGTACATACATACATACATACATACATACAAACTGCATGTGTATACGTAATACATATAAATGTCTGTGATAGATTCTCTCACAGATTCATAAGCACATACATACGTACATACATACATACATACATACATACAAACTGCATGTGTATACGTAATACATATAAATGTCTGTGATAGATTCTCTCACAGATTCATAAGCACATACATACGTACATACATACATACATACATACATACAAACTGCATGTGTATACGTAATACATATAAACGTCTGTGATAGATTCTCTCACAGATTCATAAGCACATACATACGTACATACATACATACAAACTGCATGTGTATACGTAATACATATAAATGTCTGTGATAGATTCTCTCACAGATTCATAAGCACATACATACGTACATACATACATACATACATACAAACTGCATGTGTATACGTAATACATATAAATGTCTGTGATAGATTCTCTCACAGATTCATAAGCACATACATACGTACATACATACATACATACATACAAACTGCATGTGTATACGTAATACATATAAATGTCTGTGATAGATTCTCTCACAGATTCATAAGCACATACATACGTACATACATACATACATA
>WBZZ01002229.1:290000-306135 GCA_019918135.1 Paulinella micropora | reverse complement strand
GCCACGGCCGCGCTGACGAACCTCAACACCGTGCTGGCTAGCTCGAGCTGGCTGCGCTCGTGCGGGGTCAAGATCAAGTTCAGCAACACACGAGCTGGCGCGTCCAACACGGTCGACTGGGAGGTCAGTGCAGCGATGGAGTACACCGCGTCCGTCACGGACCTGAACGACCAGCCCATCATCTGGTCCCGCGGCGACGTCCACCAGCTGAAGCTGAAGTTCCAGCAGGCGCCCGACGACACAGGGCCCGCTTACAACGCCCAGGAAGAGATGGTTGTCACTGCCGTCACTTCGGGCAAACGCGGCGTGGTAGACGGCTTGTATGATGTTACGATCTACAGCGCCTATTTCAAGTACTTGCACGAAAGCAATGGTAGCCTGGAGGTGGCCTCGGTTTAAAAATTCTAGATCATGTATTTTAATTATTAAAGCGAGCAAAGTCAAAAAAATGGAACCACTCGTGGTAGCAATCATCGCTGTCTTAGTGGTCGGGGTGATTGGGTGCGTGTGTATCCTGTACTTCCCAGTGAGGTGTCCGGACGAGAGAGCGGAGGCACCGGCCGGCCCGGACGTTTAAGGCTTTAATCAAGACTGTGTTTTAATAAGGCTCTCTACATTGTCCCAAAATGACTTAAGACGCTCGTTGAGTACACGCTCCGCCCGCGCCCAGTAACACGTTCTCCGGAAGCTGATCGCACGTGCCAGGATCTCGACGTTCTCATCGGGCCGTGTCAGTAAATCGTAGACAAACGGACCAGCGCTGGGGTAAGGCTCGAAAAATGTCTTGGTAAGCTCAAGGTCCCCTAAGTCCATTTGCGGCAAACCGAGGTTCTCGTACAAGTACTTCTGCTGCTCGTCGTCACCCTCGTCTGCCCAAGAGCCGGTAGGCAAAGGCTCGTGTAGCGGAGGGCGTACGAACTCGGTAACAATCCCAACGACGTCACGAGGCAGCGTGTTGACTAGCAACCGCAGCGCCAAGTGTTCGGCTGCCACCGCGTTGACCACTCGCTGCACCATTGGCCCGCTCGGTTGGTACGTCATGACGACAACGTCTAGGAAGGAACAAGACACAAAGTCAGCAGGCACATAGAAACACTGCCCGCTGCCATAGTGCAAAAAAAGCTTGCTGTCTCGCGTGGTCACGGGTACACCTCGCACCAGCATGTCAGGGACCGTCGGCATGTCGGGCAACTCGTCGAGCATGTCATCGACCACCCTGCGTTCGGCCTCGGTCGTGGACGTCATTCTTCTTTCTGATTTATGCAGAAATCGCGACGCATCCGTTACCTTTTTTCGTCAGGGCCCGACCGAGTTCTTTCAAATCTTGAATCTCGAGATTTGAGAAAATTACTGCAAAGCCCGTTATTTTTGTACAGTGCTTCTTTTGGGCCCGGCCTAGTTCTTTTGAATCCCGAGATTTGAAAAAATGGCAAAGCTGCCTCAGCCAGTCATTAGATGGCAGCTTTTTGTGGTAACTTTCCTCTGTCATAACCGGACCAATAGACAATGACCAAAGTACTTGAAAGTAACGGCCAGAAACCCCTGGCCACTGGTGCCACCCAAGGGTTGATGGTGAACCCGGCAGAAATCAAGCGCCACCAGGACGGCTTTTATTGTGTCACTGATGCGATTACTGCCTTCAAGGGGTGCTACGAGTCCACTGCACGGACAATATACGAGCGAATCCAGCCGTTGTTAGCGACGACTGAACTCCAACATGAAATAAGGAGAATTGCATTTATGCGGGCTGACGGCAAGAAGGGCAAGCCCGTAGACTGCCTTCCCTTCGACAAGCTACCGATCATGCTGGCAATTATTCCGGGAGAACGCGCAAAGAAGCTTAGGACTGATTACCCCGCCCTTGGAGCATACAAAAGAGCTCTACGTGACGCGCATCTTTGTGTCGACTGTCCAGAGGGAGCAAGGAAGAGAGCCAGGTACAGCAAGGAGAAAGACGGCAGTTACAGTCTGTGCGCTACTCACGCAGATGCAAACGATGTACATGCACCAGGCGTGCGACTGTGTGTCGACTGTCCTAAGGGTGACAGGATATCGGCGACTTTCAAGGACCAAAATGGCAAGGCTAACATGCTGTGCGCACGCCACGCATTTCTGCGGGGTTTGATACCAAGGCCAAGGCCAAATGCGTCCATGGCGGCATGCGAGGTTTGGGACAGGCTCGAGAGACAAGGCTGGGATATCCAGCATGTGCATTTTTGCCCAGGGGGAGACGAGCCGGTAGGAACAGAGTTCGGGGTAACAGGCCCGCGCAAGTATCGTCTCGACGGCTACGACAAACAGCGAAACACGGGCTTCGAGTTCATGGGGAACGAATGGCATGGATACCCACCCGAGCACCCGAAGCACAGCGAAAGATCGCGCTGGCACAAGCGGCTCAACAGCGTGCTGTACAAGGAGACAATGCTGCGCCTCGCTTCAATCAAAGACTCGATGCCAGCGGGTTTTAAATTGTATTATGTCTGGGAGCACGAATTTCAAAAGATCCGACACAAACCGCTGGCGGATGTCAATACAGTTTTAAACGAGTTTACTGATTAAAAAAAGAATCTTCTGTCGCCCTTATCTAACCAAAGGACAAAGGCAACACTAAAAGATGTCTTCTTGTCAAACTTGTGGACAAACCACCGCTGCTGCTGCCCCTGTCAAGGAAAAGAAGCCCAGGGCGCCATCCGCATATAACCAGGTAACATTGTCACGGAACGTTATTTTTGCTAGAAATCGTGCCTTCCGCTGTTTGTAGTTCTTCAAGGAACAGATGGCCACGCCCGAAGTCAAGGCGATGGCACACAAGGAGCGCATGGCGTACATCAGCTCGAAATGGAACCAACACAAGGCGGCTGCTCCTGCTCCTGCTTCTTCCGATGCACCCCAACAGCAATCGGTACAGGCAGCGAGCGACGCGCTCCCTGCTGGACGCCCCGCGCTTGTCCGATCCCTTTAACGAGCGCGGCGAACGCAAGACCAAAGGCGTCGCTCAAGTGATCTGACTCTGTGAGGCATTTCGTCTCGCCAGTAACGTTGAACGATTCTATTAAATTTTGAGCCAACACTTTAGACTGTACCTTGTACTTCCCTTTAACTCGACCGGATATGGTCGGCGTAAGTGAGAAGAAGCACGAAAACTTGAATGAGCTCTGATAGTAAAGCAGCTCCTTAGCACCGAGACTGAGCATAGTTGCGCCAGCAGCCGCTTGAATGAGCAGATTGTCCGGGCAGGTATTTGCTCTCCCGAAGTTTTGATCTTCCACGACGCAGACGTCGGCGTTATACAGTTCCTCAATCGCGCTAAGGCACGCGAACAGGGACTTGGTCTTAAACGAGTCAGTGTCGTCCTGTCTGGCTATGCTTAGCACACTGGCATACGTGACTGAGACGGCGTTGGTGTTGTTGTCCTTTTCGAGCACGACCACTCCAAGATTTCTCAATCCCGGGTCAATTGACACGATCTTCATTCCTTTTCCGTCCTAGTTGTTTTTTAATAATGCAAGACGAACTTTCTTTTTTTTCACACGTCTTCGTACCAGGACAGGCTCAGGTGCACGTCCGCCGACCCGGAAATAGTGCTAGCCGCGATACAGAGCACTTCTCCTGGCCCGACGGCGATGTTGAGCCTGCTCAGGTCCAGCGAGGCCGAGGCCGAGCCAGTAGCCGACACGACGCACGCGGCCACGGCGTTACCGCCAGACACCGTGACCAGGGACGCGGAGTACTCGGTATTCGAGGTTGCGTCGTGGTTCGCGTAGGTCGGCGCGCTGCCGAACGTGGCTTGCGTGAGCACTCGGAGGATCACGGGCTTGGTGCCAGACACGGCCGTAGCGGTCAACAGGGTCGGGAACAGCAGGTCGTTGTTGGGGAGGGCGCCGATCAAGCTCTTGTTGCGGATCACCAGCGCGTTACTTTCGGTCGTGCTAATGGTCTGGACGTTCGTGCGCGCAAACGAGAGACCCAGCTGTCTCACGGGGCCTTCGACCAGGACGCCGACACTGGCAGTGCGCACCTGGCCGCCCGCGCCAGTCGTCTTGAGCCTGAACGGTAAGCTGGCGTTGGAGAGCGAAGGCGCTGTGTTGGCGCCCGCGTACTGGATCCGGTGCACGGGTACTAATACCCCGTCCGACTGCCTCTCGATCAAAAACGTGACGGCCCCAAACCCTAAGTACTGCATAGTAATCTGAAAGATGTTGCCCTTGGTCCAGTCCTTGCGGTCCATGACGTCGTCGCCGCCCAGGCAGTTGTTGAGGTTCCAGTCTTTCTGGTCGACGTAGGTGTCGACGGTCGCATTGCGGTGCAAGATCCTCAGCCTGTTGGTTCGTGTCTGGTCCTGCACAAAGAAGAAGCCGTTGTTGTCGTCGCCTAGGCCGGCCATGGCCGAATTAGCCACGTTGGCCGTGGCGGGGAACAGCGCGGTGAAGCGGCAGACGAGCCCTTGTCCCGCGCGGTACTTGCAGCGCCTGAGCGTCTCGGCCTGCGCGGCGCCGCTGAGCGACAACAGGCCGGCGGCGGTGGTCACGGAGCCAGAGGTTGCGAACTTGCGCGAGTTCAGGGTGCCCGTGTAAGGGAAAGTCTCCTGCACTAGCGGGGTAGACTCCGCGACCTTGTGTTCGCCAAAGGCCGTGACCATGCTAGGCAACGGTTTGGTCTCGACCACATCCTCCAGGCGCAGGCGCTTGTTGCCACTCAGCGTCAGCATATTTTTTTCCTCTTGTACTAGACTAGTGACAACATTTATTTTTTTTCTCAGAAATGAGCGGCCTACGCAACATTTCGGAGATGAACATCCTGGTCCGCAGCAAGGATCGCGACCGGGTGCAAGGCTCAGGCGATCCGGCCGAGTTCCGGCTGTCGCTATCGGAAGCGATCCAAGGCAGATACAAGCTCATCTGGGCGACGATCCCGAACGCGACGTACAACATCAACTCCAAGAACAACAAGCTTACTTAAACTCGACGGCCACGGGCGACGTGACGATCACGATCCCGTCACAGAATTACACTGGCGAGACCCTGGCCGACACACTGCAGTCGCTTTTAATCAACGAGGGCTTTGTACAAGTAGGACAGTCGATCGGAGTGGTTTATCTCGACACCAAGCTCAAGCTGCAGTTCACGCTGTCCGCGGCGGCAGAGTTCAAGATCTACAGCAAGAGCGGCGACGACAGCGCGCACGCGGTGCTAGGCTTCCCGACTTCGGCCCAGAACGAGCTCTTTGCGCTGACGTCGGGCCAGCCACCGTCCTGCCGCAAGTCGTGGCGCTGGGCCTGCCGACTTCGCTAGGCATCAAGATCAAGGAATGCAGCAGCTTGGCTTACTCGACGGGCGGCAACTACGAGGAGGTGTCGCTGGCGGGCGCGGTCTCGCGCGGCACGAAAGTGCAGTCGGGCAGCCTGATCATTCCTTTCCTCGCGAGTTCGGGTGGCTACCAGTCGTCGGCGCAGGACCGGCACGACCAGTACGTGGTGTTTCCGACGCTGACGAAGTACTTGCACCTGCAGGTGTGCAATCCTGACACCAGGGACAAGGTGGACTTGAACGGGGCGGACTGGGAGATGCTGCTGTCGAAAGCCGGTTGCTAATAGAGTGGCCGCCGGCCCAGCAGTCGCACATCTTTTTTTTAAATCTTGCAGTTTCCCACCACCAAAAGTAAAGATGGACGAGGATAAAATCTTGGCGATGCGGTCGCATTCGAACGAGAACCATGACTCGGACGACTCGGATGTCAAGCGAGAGGAAGAGAAGTGGTCTTCGAGGCACGAGCAATATTTTGCCAGCGTAGTGGACGAGTGTGCCCTGCACGCGCGCCTCAACAACTCGGCCGGCTACTACTACTACAACCGCTTTTTGTTGTTTGGCTTGCTGTCTACGATCGTGCCGGCGATTTGTTCCGTTGTTGTGGGAAATTTCGGTTTCAAGGCGTGTGAGGCGGGCCGGGCGGGCTACGACTGGGTCAGCGTGACCTGCCTGATCGTAGTAGCCATCGTCTCGGGCACCAACAGCTTTTTCAACTTTGGACAGAAGGCAGAGCGCCACTTCTCCTGCGAGATCCTCTTTGAGATGGTTAAGAACGAGTTGTCGGTCGAGATGGCCAAGAAGAGGCGCTTTAGACTAGCAGCGGACGTGCTGCTGGTCAAGATTACCATGGCCCTGGAGAAAGTGCGTTCGAACGAGCAGGTTATACCGGGCGTAGTGTTGTGGGCGCACCGCCTGGACCGCGAGAAGCTGGCCAAAGCGCGCGCGCAGATGGTGACGAGCGGCGAGCCGGTCAGGATCCACCACGGCACGCCAGTGACGCTGGGCAGGCACTTGATCCCGATGCCTACTTAGCTGATAGTGCAGACCTTGGGACACAGCTCGCAGCAGTTGGTAGCGAGGGCGGCCTTCACGAGCTCCCAGATGACATCGACCACGGGCGGGATCAGCTTGTCCACGTTGTCGTCGGGGCACAAGTCGACGAGGACCGAAATGAGGATCTGCTTCTTCTCCTCGCCCGTATGATTAGTATATAGGGCAAGGTACTTGACCCCGTGAACAATGAGCTGCGGCACGCTCTGCCAGCTGAAATCGCTATAGCTGCGCTTGAGCTCGAGTGCGAGCTCGTGCGAGGTTACAGTGATGGACTCTGGCGACGAGGGCATCAGCCGCTGTTCGGTCTTACGTCTTTGCAACATAGTTAGTCTTTGTTTTGCGCCATAAGAAAAAAAATATATCCTCTTTCCCTTTACAGTATTAAAAGAGATGGCCTTGCTGAAACTGGACAACAGGCAGCTGAACGAATTATGGACACTGAAGAAAAACTGCTCGTGCCGGAAGCATCGCGATTTTGTCTCTTCCCGATACGGCGTCCGGACCTGTATTCATTCTATGAAGCTTCCCTGCGGTCGTTCTGGACAGCAGATGAGCTAGACTTGAGCCGGGAACAGGCCGATTTCAAGAAACTGAGTGCGGACGAACAGCATTTTATTAAGATGGTGCTGGGCTTCTTTGCTAGCTCGGACGGCATCATCCAAGAGAACCTGGCCGCTAATTTTTTGGCCGAGGTGCAGTATTCCGAAGCGAGACTTTTTTATTCTTACCAGATCTTCAATGAGGCCGAACACTCGCGGACCTACAGCCTGTTGATCGACACGATCATCAGCGACCAGCAAGAAAAAGACAAGTTGTTCAATGCGATCACACAGGTCCCGACCGTGGCCCAAAAAGCCAAGTGGGCGCTGCAGTGGCTCAGCCCGGCCCGGTCTTCGTTTGCCGAGCGGCTGGTGGCGTTCGCTTGTGTGGAACTTGTCCAGTTCGCCTCTTCTTTCGCCTCCATCTTTTGGCTGAAACAAAAGCACCCGGGCCTGCTGCAGGGCCTGTGCACTCGAACGAGTTTATTGCGCGGGACGAGACGCAGCACGGCCTGTTCGCGTGCCACTTGTACAAGCACCACGTGTCGAACAAGCTGCAGATGTCGCGCATTTTCCAGATCGTGGCGGGCTGCGTCGAGGTCGAACGGAGGTTCATCAGCGAGTCGCTGCCGGTGGCCTTGCTGGGCCTGAACGCGACGCTGATGGAGCGGTACGTGGAGTTTGTGGCGGACGGCCTGCTGCAGAACTTGGGCCTGACCGAAAAGCTGTACGGAGTGGCCAAATGCCCTCTGCCCTTCATGGAGCAGCTAGGCGTGGTAGGCAAGACTAACTTTTTCGAAAAAAGAGTGAGCGAGTACGCGCGGGCGCCGGCCAAGGAGCCCGAATGGGGCCTAGACCAGGACTTCTAGCCATTGATGGTGTCAGGCAGCATCTCCACTACCGTCTCTTCTAGTGCCATTTCGGCCTCGGCTGCGCCGCGTGGGCGGCTGCCTCGGCTGCTGCCGCCTCGCCTCCTCTTCTTGCTTGGATAAGCGTCTTGACTTGCTCGCGCATCGTCCTTGCAACCAGCAGACCTTTTCACACAGCGCAATCTGCAGCTGTAACTTCTCTCGTTCTACGGCCAGTATCCGGCGGCGGGCTAGGCACGTGGCCAGCTCGTTCTCGTTCTCAGCTAGTGCTTGTCGCAACGCGTCCATTTTTAATCAAAAAATACAGACTCGAAAGAAAAAAAAAGATCAGCCCGGAATCTCGGTAATAGACACAAAACCTCTGTCATAGGCGGCCGATCCAATGTTTGCAATGTAATTTACGGCAGTTGCTGTACCTCCGTAAACCTCGACCCAGATGTACTCGTTCGCGGCCACTTCCACTATGCCAGCTAGATTCACTGTTGCATACTGTCCGTTGAAAGAAGTACCGTTGCTAAAGGCAGAAGAGGCCAGCCAGCGCACCGACGCGATCGCAGTGTTGCTGGCTGGCCTGCTAGCGCTCTTCTCGACCCAGGCCTCGGCGTTCATGGGACTGCTCGTGGCGGTGTTTTTGAATTTGACGCAGGCAGCAACGAGCCATTTCCTGGTCATGCCCGACGTGTTCTGGAACGTGGTGTAGCTGGTAGAAGCGTTGCCCGAGTTGCTAGTCAAGCGAGTGATATTGCCGAAAGAAGGCGCGATTCTCACCGTGTTGTCGTAAGTCATAATCCTGGCAGCAGCATTAGCAAAAGTCAGCACTGTTTCGCAAAGCCAGTGGCCGTTGTCCCAGGTGCCCAGCTCGAACTCGCCGAGGTCGTTGAGCTGGAGCACACGATCAGTGCCAGCGGAGGGCAGCGCGCTCGGCAGCTTCAGCGCGACAGTCCCGGTGCTCGCGATCGAGCTGTTACCGACCACCAGCGGAGTCTTAGACGTCTTCTCGTCAACGTAGCTTTTGTTGGCAGCGTCAGTGGCTGCAGCGGGCGCAGCGACGCCAGTGATAGTATAGAGTGTCGTATCCTCCTCGAACGATGTATCCCAGTATCCAACAATGGCGCTGCCGTAAATACTGCCTGTTTCAGTCACTACTAGGCGGTGGTAGTGATATGCACTTGGCACGGGGGACAGCGTCTTACTTACGAAGCCGTTGCCTGTCCACGTATAAGGACCGGGCTCCGTGAATATCGTAGTCCAGCTTATACCATCGTTGCTAGCCAAAACTCTGTATTTTCTAGGACCGTCTGTATAATACTGGTATCTTGTGTAGAGTTTGAAAGAGAGAAGACGCTTCCTCGCGGTTGCGTGCCTGATCTGTATCCACTCGCCGTCTACGTAACTTCCGCCGTCCACGTTACTTGTTCTCCACGCCGCCTTCACTGTCCCTGATAGCGGTGCGTTCTCGGCTGTGGTGTAGTATTTACCGCCAGCTGATGACCAGCAATCTGATTCGATGGTAGCATACGTCTTGTCAAAGCACTTGTAGAGAACGTAGGGAGATGCAGCTTCGGACGAAGCCGCGATAGACCAGTTCGGATCGGTCGAGGGCGTGTAAGCGCTGTTGCTGGTCCAGGCCGGCAGTGTGACAGCCTGTCCGGCCCCGGCAGTGCTTGCAGCGAAGGTCAAACCGTGTGAGATTGTCTGGTTCCCGTGCTGCAGCAAGCCTCCGCTGGTCACCGAGACTAGCGACGTTGCAGCAGGCAGCGCGCTCGGCAGACTCAGTGCGACGGTCCCGGTGCTCGCGATCGTAGATGTACCGATCGTCAGTGGCGACGTGTGTGTATGCGAGTCCACGTAGCTCTTGTTGGCGCCGTCTGTCCCGTTTGCGGGGAGTGCTAGGTTCTTAACTCTGAGAGCAAGCCCGCTGTAATCGAAACTCAGCGCGCTGATCTGGAAGTAGTTATTAACGCCACTATTTTCAGTTACTATCAACACTGCATACCGACAGATCACGGGCGCAGTAGGTGTAAAAGCGGTTTCTGTAGCGTCGGCGAAGTTGTAATTTGTTGTCTGTGCTTGCCAGGTGGTCCAAGTATTCCCGTCGTCGCTGACTGCCATCACCCACTTGCGAGGCGATCTAGTTACAGAGGTAGTGATGTAGTACGTGGTCAGCCGCACTTCCGCCCCGAAATCGAGCTGGATCCACTCCCCATTCACGTTCGAGCCTCCCACTGTCTTGAACTTGTTGCTGGTGTAGGCACCAGTTGAGGTGTTGTAGACGCTCAGTGGTGTACACCAGAAAGTACCAGTGCCGTTACTATCAAACGCCTTATAAGGGACGGACGTACTGAACGAGCCACTAGCGCTCACGACAAACGTTTGACTGCCCGACGTCCAGCTCGCGGATGTCATGCCGTTAGGCATTCTGCTGCCGCTCGGAGAGTCTGTAAAAGCAAGACTGTGCCCAACCGGCTGCGCATGTGCCAGGCTGCCGCTGCCGTCTACCGTGACTAGCGATACCACGGACGGCAGACCACTGAAAGTCTTGATGGCACTGGAGCCTGTGTCAGGAGCGGAAAGCGTACTGGTGCCGCCTGCACCGCTGAGTGACAGCGAGCTAGCAGCGCCTGTATCGAGCTGGCCACCGGAATCGAGTGTCACTATCGATGTGCTGCCTGGCAGAGCGGTAGGCAGCTTGAGAGCGGAAGAGCCAGAGGCTGCCGCAGAAAGCGTACTGGTGCCGCCTGCACCGCTGAGTGACAGCGAGCTAGCAGCCCCTGTCGCTAGCTGGCCGCTGGAGTCGAGGGTCACTAGCAACGTACTGCCTGGCAGAGAGGCCGGCACCTTTAGTGCAGAGGCGCTTAGCTGCCCCGCAGAGGTCAGCGACGTCAGCGAAGTGCTGGCAGGCAGCGCACTGGGCAAGCTCAGCGCAACCGTCCCTGTACTCGCGATCGTGCTGGTACCGATCGTCAGCGGTGACGCATGCGCGTGTCCGTCTACGTAAGCCTTGTTGGCAGCGTCGGTGCTGACTAGCGGCGCCGCTGTGATCTTGATTGCGGGGCACGTCGTGTAGTCGAAGCCAAAGTGGTTGATCGCACAGAAGCTAGAAGCACCTGCGCCCATGATAGAAGCAACAACTATGGCCACGTAGCGGGCAGCCCTTGCGTTGTCGGTCGGAGTGAAAGTGACTGAAGTATCAATTATAAAGGGGAACGATGCATATTGCCACAGCGTCCAGGTAGTGCCGTCCAACGACGTGCCCACCCACCATTGTTTCATTGCTTTACTCAGGCCGCCGGTCTGGCCCTGCAGACAGTACTTCTCCAGTACGACTCCAGTGCCAAAATCTAGCTGGAGCCACTCTCCTGAGTACACTACACCCGAAAACGTTTTGCTTGCATTGGAGGTGTAGGCGCCGCTAGTGGCATCGTAGGTACCAGTGTTGCTCTGCCAGGAGGAGTTTGAGCCAGTATTGAAGCCGTCGTACGCGTTGCCGTTCCCAGAAGTGGACGCGCTTGCGACCAGGCCGTTCCAGCTGTTGCTCGTCATGCTGTCGGGCTTCTTCACGTACGAAGTGGCTACAAGGCTCAGGCCGTGATAGATGGTCTGGTCCCCGTGCAGCAGCGTGCCGTTGGAGCCCAGCGACACCAAGCTGGTGCTGGCAGGCAGTGAGCTCGGCAGCGAGAAAATGCTTTGGGACATTTCGTACGTGCCCGGGTTGTACTGCAGCACCATCTGGCCTGAACCGCTCGCTTGGCCCGACCTCACCGGCCTGATGGTGGTCGAACCAGCCGTGCTAACAGTCATGTCCGCACCGCTCGCGTTCAGCACGATCGCGTTTGTTGCAGGTACCGATAGGCCGCTATCGCACCCGCCAATCGCAATGCTGTCCGCCCCCAACACATTGCCAGCCTGTGACCCGATAGCTACGGACCGCGCTCCTTGGTTTGTAGTGCCCGCAAAATATCCTATCGCTACGGACCGCGCCCCTTGGTTGGCATTGCCCGCCATCCCGCCTATCGCCACGGCATTGCCGCCTTGGCTCTCGCTTCCAGCATTATCTCCCACTGCGATAGCGCCCGAGCCTTGCGTAATCATCCCAGTATAATCGCCTATCGCTATGCTGGCTGCCCCTTGCTTCATGTCCCCGCCGGCCAGGTAGCCTACAGCGAGCGCGCCGCTAGCCTGTCGGAAGAGATCCTCGATCGTCTTGGTGTTGATCACGCCCGTTTCCTTCACCAGTATGCCGCTAGTGACGGGCATGGGCAAGAAGTCGCCCTCCGCGTAGCTCATGGCACCGTCCGCTCCGGCCGCCAACAGCTTTGTACTTGCAGGAAGGGAGGCCGGCAGCTTGAGTGCACAAGACCCACTGGAAGGAGCCGATAGAGTGCTGTTGCCGCCAGCCCCTGTCAGCGTGAGCGTCGATGAGCTTAATTGGCTGCTCAGGCCTAGCACACCGTCCGGGTCGACCGTCACCAGCTGCGCGGCCGAGGCGGGCAGAGGGTTAGGCAGCCTCGCGAGAGTGTCAGGAATCGTCGTGACCGTGTAGTCGGTGTCCATGAGCACGATCGCGCCATTACCGCTAGGAGCCAGGGACGGCTGCTTGAGCGTCCTGTCCTTGACCGCAAAGATCGAGCCGTCTGGGTCCATGGTCACGATGCAGTCGTCTTGGGTAGGCATGATCGACGGGAACTTCACTGCTCCTGCCACCTGGTGGTCGACGTACGCCTTGGGCGCTAGCTGAGAGGCCTTGGTAGGATAGCTGGTGTTCTCGAGGCAGCCTGCATTGTACAGCTGGTAGTCGAAAGCCAGGCTCCGCATGTACCAAACCCCCGCCCCGTTGTTTTTAGTGCAGATTACGCGCAGGTACCGAGCGTAGTCGGCCGAGGTTGCCGGCGTGAACGTGCGCAGGCTGTCGCCGACAAAGGTCTGCGCCGTCTGGCTGTCCCACGTGAACCACCGGCTGCCGTCCGCGCTATAAGCGACTACCCAGTCTCTAGGCGCGGTAATAGCACCCGCGGACGTGACGTGGTAAGCAGTGACCTTGGCGTGCATCGGTAGATCGAGCTGGAGCCACGCGCCCGCTACAGGGAGATTATCGACCATCGTCTCGATCATGGCAGTGTAGTTGTTGCCGCTGTAGCTGTCGGGAGCAGTGGTGCCCCACAGGGTCGAGAAGTCGCTGTCAAAGGCCAGGTAGGCCTGGGCGGAATTGCTAGAGGCCGAGGCCACAAAGCCAGCGGAGCTGTTAGAGTCATTCCCGGCCGGCTGGTTAGTTTTCGCTTCGGTATCCAGGGTCAAGGTAATTAGGTCCGCTAGATCGACCAAGTGCGGGTTTCCGGACGTAGTCAGTCTGTGAGCGGTATTAAGCGCTACCGCCTCGTTCGCGGCCACTCCGCCTGCCGCCCATTTTACGCCCCCGTCGCCGTCGCTAATCAGGACATCCCCCGCCTGTCCGTCGGCCGGCAGCACGAAATCGTCCGCCGCCCATCCAAACGACGCGTTGTAAGACCTCGCAACTTCCATTGGTGGCTGCTCAAATGATATAACAGGAGGAAAAAGTTTTTTTACTCAGTTTTACAACTCTCGTCTAGAAAATTGTCACGAAGCGCATGCGTTCTTCCCAAGTGTCTCCGCCGGGACGTCGCGAGCGCAGGGTTGATACAGGCGTCGCCGTAAGGGCGGCACACGAGCGAGGCCAAGTCCCGGGGGTCACCTTTTTACAAGTCCCGGACCAATACAGCTGGCCTTCAAAAAAGCAGGCGCCGCAAGTAGGGCAAACAGCCAGCATTCCGGAACACTATAATAGTATTAAGACAGAGAATAAAAAAAAGTCAATTTAATTAGTCAGAACGCTGCGTCTCATCTTGTCCACTAGCCTGAAGAACCTGGCAAGACGCCTGTTGAGCTTCTGTTCTGTTTTTTCCCAGTACTTAATTCTGACTCTTTCAACGCGTCGCATCATCCGCGTGTCTGCTCGATCGGCGTCCGAATCAAAATCCACATCCATCACAACCTCCCATGAGCAGATCCATGGTTCATGCAGACCGCTAGTAGGCACGTACATGTGAGGCAAATGCGCTTTGCCGCACAACGACTGCAGCATATCAGTATCGTCGGAATCTTTCCATGTGCCAGCTTTCAGTGGTTCGTGATACGTTGGGTTGAGGTATCCAGTGACCAAATTCACTACCACCGTTGGAATGCAGTGCTCCTCCCCCAATAGATATAGGCCCGCATGCTCCGCGGCGACCAGACCAGCAGCTTCCTTTACCGCGGGATCGCAGGTACGCTTGGCCAACAGCATAGAGTCCAGCGCAGAGTAGGTTTCCGCCCCCCCCGACACCCAATACGTAGCAGGAAGCCCCAGATAAGCCAGCGGATCGCGGCGCAGAGCAAGGGTTCTGTCCGATATAGACAACAATGCAGTGGCGAACGGCCCGCCAGGTAGAGCTTCGCGCGGAACGGTACGAGTAAGCGAGGGCAACTCCAGGCGGCGTCGCTTCGCGGGCTGGGCGTCCGTCCCAGCGGCCAGTCGTTTGTTTCGTAGAGCAATCATCATTTTGCGCGGTGGCACCTGAAGCAGGAAAAACCAGGGTGAAAAAAAAGCAAAAACTTTCGCGAGAATTTCCCCATCTTTGCGGCGCGGTAAGTTTCCGGGAATTCGTCCACACCAGCAATGGCAAAAATGGCAATGGCTTCGTTCCGGCTGCTACCCATTTCCCTCGAGCAAGAACTCAAGGGTTGTGACCTGGTCTCGACGACGAAACCGCCGAGCCCCGTGCGACCGGCCGGCCCCCGCCCAACCAGGTCGGTCGAGTGGTGGGTATTGCTTGCCACCGGCCGCCGGGCCCAAGGGGTGGGTGGGGTGGTCGTCCGTACCGACCCGTATTTTTCGGCCAGGCGGCCGTCGACGGGAAACCCCCCCCCCCTTCCACACCCCTCCCACGTGAGACAGCGAGACGGGGGTGGCAGGGCACCCCCCCCCTCCTCCCTCCTCCTTTTCTTTTTTTGAATTTTTTTTTAAAATTTAAAAAAAGTGTCTCAAGTGTCTCAGGCCTATCATTTTCCCTATAGTTTCTGAGACAGGCTGAGACAGCCGGCTAAATTTGTCGCTTAACACGTCATTGAGACAAAAAAACGACAAATTTATCCACAACTTTGGATGGAGGGGTAAAAAAGTACCCACCCTCCAAAATCCCGGCGGGGTGGGGGTGTCTTTTTGTCTCAAGTTTTTTGCGGTAAATTTTCTTGGCCTCGACAAATTTGTCGGCTAACCCGTCATTGAGACAAAAAACGACAAATTTATCCACAACTTTTCAGGGAGGGGTAAAAAAATACCCACCCCCCTGGGGTCTGGGGGCAGAGGTTGTCTTTTTGTCTCAAGTCAGGCACTTATATAGTGTCGACAGACACTTCCACGGTGTCGACCGACAGACCCGACCGGACCCCGGAACACTTTAATGATAAAGTCTTAAACTGGCTTCTTGAAGCCGGGATGAGAGACAGAGACGAGTTCGAAGGGCGAACCTTGCTTGAAGCCGTGGTACAGCAGCGTTGGCTCACACAGCACGTGGGCGTGGTCAGAACGGCCATCGAACAGCAGACGTCGCCCAAAGTCGACCCCGAAGCAATGGGCGCCCTTGATGACTATTGCCAGCCCTTGCACGGGTTCGAGCAGCTTGCTGAGGCTCCTGGCGACGACGGGCTGGCGGCAGACCACGAGATCGGGGTTCTTCAACCAGTCGACAAACTCGAAGAAGACCGCGAGAGACTTGATGCTCTTGCCGAACTTACGCATCTTTTTGTTGTACTGGCGCGGCGCGTCCAGCACGTTGAAGAGGGCAAAAGCTGCGCATGCGTACCTCTGGAGGTGCTTGAAGCGTTGTTGGACCTTGCTAGCAACTGCAGCGACCCCAGCCAAACCGGGCGTCACTACAGCCGCATGCAAGGCCGAACCGTCGCCCAGACACTTCCAAGAGCCTCGCTTGGCCACTACCTCCTCGTTGATAGTTCGCACCCACTGCGCGTGCTCTACCGGGTCGTCCTCGTTCCAGGCCAGGACCGCCTCCAGGGGCTCGTAGACCTTCCTGAGCTTGCCGGTGGCCTGGTTGCGGAAGCTCACACGCAGGTACTGTACACCGTCTGATAGCATAGACGTGTCCCAGCCAGCCGACTGCTCCTGGTCCCTGTCTAGCCACGCGACTTCCTCCACGCCGAGCACACGCCCCGTAGGCTGGAACCTCTTGGCCTTCTTCTCGGGCCTGTCGCTCCTGCTCGCCGGACGCCTGGTGCCCACGTCTGCAGGTAGGCTAGCGTCCTTGGCAGCCGACGCGGGCGCGGTTGGTTGGTCTGGAACCGCCAGTACCGTCAT
>WBZZ01002229.1:247500-282500 GCA_019918135.1 Paulinella micropora | reverse complement strand
GCGGGATTGTACGGAAGCAGAATGGGTCCCGAATTACTGCAAGGAGCCTTGGGTTATTTATCTTTTTTGGGCCACCTGGGCCCCAATAACTAAGCAAAAAGTTATTACCTTGATGACGGAAAAGAAGGAACGTATTCGATTCCTCATTGTGGTTGATTACGTGAACACAGACAACGGTCATAGACGCAACATACCTCTTCTACTAGACAGTGGGTTCGTGGTGTACGGCTATAAAACTGATTGCCAACTGGGAGGATCATGGAGCGGAAATTTTGCGGGTATAGTGTTGTCGCATGGCAAGGAGGCAGAGAGCAGGAAACTTTCGGTTACCGAAAGAAAAGACTGTGACGGCATAGCCTTTCGACCACCCTAGCAATGGGTCCTCAGTAATGAAGGAGACTCAGCTGCTAGTGTTTGTATTGTTGTTATTTTATTAAATGAGTGGATGTTACAGACGCTGCTCCTGCTCGCCTATGCAAACTACTGAATATAATAACTATGAATAATTTTCTGTACTTGTGTTGTAGTGGTTGATGTCCCACAAGAAAAGAAACAAGCTGATGCATGCTTTGAACGGGAACCCGAAGGTAAAAAAATAAATACATACATATGCGTACTGACATGCATTTGATGTGCTTATGTTGTAGTGGTTGGTGTCCCACAAGAAAAGAAACAAGCTGATGCATGCTTTGAACGGGAACCCGAAGGTAAACAAATAAAGACATACATACGCGTACTGATATGCATTCATAACATAAACACGTACATACATACACACACGCATACATGCATACACAGATGCACACATACACACATAAATACGTACATACATACATACATACACACATGCATACATACATACATACATGCATACATACAAAAATACATAAATAAATACACACATACATACACACATGCATGCATACATACAAGAACATGAGCACACACACACACACACACACACAAACACACACACACACACACACACACACACACAAACACACACACACACACACATACATACAATGTTACATACATACATACATACATACATACATATTGACGTACGTACGTACTTACATACCTGGAAGCTGTTAATAATATCTTTGGCAGGACTCCTCCTCCTCTTCCACCAAGAGAAGAAGCCTAAGATCCTCCTCTTCCACCGAGAGAAGAAACCTAAGATCCTCCTCCTCTTCCATAAAGACAAGCAGCCCAAGAAGGAGGGACCAAACGAAGCAAGTGAAGGACAAGCAACAAAAGAAGCGCAAGAAGGAGAGGCAAGAAGGACAGAACCTGGTCTTAGAGGACCAACCGAAGCAAGTGAAGCACGAGCAACCGAAGAAGCAGAAGAAGAGGCAAGAAGGACAGAACCTGGTCTTAGGGGAACAAGCTGCTGTTGCGGAGGTCCGGGTTGCTGTACATGTCAAAGCGCCGAATGTTGCAAATCAACGGGGTTCCGCAGATGTGGCCAGATTTATACCGGAGCAACGCAAACGCTTCTGGAATGTGTGGTATGAGTTGTCAATGCACCAGACAACCAGCGACTGGGCAAGCTTAAGGTGGGTAGACCTGGATGGTGTGGCTTTGTGCTCACCCAATGACGTGATCGCACACCGTTGTTCTCTACGTAGGTACCTGCTCCCGATTCCAGGGGATGTTGATCATGTTCTGGCTGGCAGCGAAGCTGACGATTTTCGAATTGCAAGTCCAGGAGAGGGCTTTAGATACATCACCCTACCTCCCACGGGCGACGACAGCGTGCACCTGCGAAGTCGATACATCCAGACGCTGGCCCCGCTCATGCGATTTCTGAAAGCGGAGGAAGGGAAGAATTTAGCAAATCTGTTGGGCAAGGACACTGCTTCGGGTGTCGTGAAGTCAATACAATTTTTTGGCAACTTGTCGGAGCTAGTAGTCGACCAGGAGTTGGCTAACATTTGCAAGGAGTGTCTTCAAGAGCTTCAAGCTTCTCCTTCTTCTCCTGTTTCTGCTTGGTTGTCTGCTTGTTCATCTTTTCCTTCCTATCGTGCTTCGTCGTGGCAACCAGGTATAAATGAGCCAGTGATTATCAATCAGCTGGCTCAGGAAGAAGGATGTGGAGCCTACAGCGGTCAGGAAGCTAGTGTCAACAACGTATGTACTTTTTTGCATTTTGCACGCAACCCGTACGCGAGTGTTACGTTACCTAGCAGCTCCACCAAACTTATGCTGCCAGTGGCATGCCTCTCTCCCACCTCTTCCACCCCCCCCCCCTCCTCTCCCTCTTCCTCCTCTTCCTCCTCTTCCTCCTCTTCCTCCTCTTCCTCCTCTTCCTCCTCTTCCTCATCCTCTTCCTCCTCTTCCTCCTCCTCCTCTTCCTCCTCTTCCTCCTCTTCCTCCTCTTCCTCCTCTTCCTCCTCTCCCCCCTCTTCTTCTCAGTCTCTACCAGAGTGGTTGCATGGAGAGGATGAAACATCAAATTGCGACCCTCCTCCACAAATTGCAGACCCAGGTTTTTTCGAGCTGAACTGGAACAAGACAAGCTTCACTGACGTCGATGTCCAGGTCTATTATTGCTGTATCGCTGGTCTTTTGCCACGTGTACTATGGTTTATGCTGATAGGCAATAAGCGACCCCACGAAAGAGGTAGACCGGCGCGTGATGATGTGGGCCCTGGGACGTCTTTCTGGAGACATCCGTGTCCGCAATAAATTTATGTTGGTGTCACCTGCTTTCCACGAACTGCTCCTCCGGAAGGGACCAGACAAGGCACGGGAGTTCGCGTCTCGCTTTTGGCCCGCCGACAGGTACAATCGCATTGATTGATAAACGAAGCTTGGGCCAGTTTCATGTGGTTGCACGTGTGTGCCTGGTAGACTCCAGGAGTGTCGCGGTGTGGTGATGCCTATGTACACGTGCCTTGAAGGTTCTGCGCGCTGGACGTTGTTGATGTACCATAACAACACCCGGCTACTATACGGGCGCCGCAACCTAGTGTTTTACGTTAACTTTTCGCAATCCAACGTCGAGTGGCCGGATTCCCAGCTACAGGAAAAATTATATGAGTTCCTGCGTCAAATTGGATTGGTAGGCATAGACCGCGGTGCGGAGTTCATGGTCAAAAGAGTGCAGGTACCTCTGCCCCGGGCCCGTCGTACCCCGTCATGAGAGAGTCGTTGCTTGTTGCACGGGAGTGTACAATTGGATTGTAGCGCAGTTTGTTGATGAATTGCATACGCACCAATTTCACGCGAGGGCGTCGACCGCGCGATCAATATGCTCGCGTTCCTGCTACAGTTTCTTATGGATACGTCACCACAAGCACTGTTGCTTGGGGCGCCGAACCTGCAGCTGCAGGTGGGTAAAATTGTGACTTCGCGGCTGTTGCTAGCTTGACAGGATATAGTAAGGGCCAACCCGCAGGCTGACCTTCAAGTTTTTTTCATACATTGAAATATATATTTTTCATAACGAAATCAAAGATTAATTCGTATTAAAACGTTTTAAAAAAATTTGGATGAAATCCGCAACTTTATCCGTTACTTATAACGGTTTTTTCGACTGTTATCCCATTTTACACCAAAAATACACTAATCAACGTTCTGGTCTAGTTTTCAGCGCACAGGATTTGTTGTTTTCAATAAAAAATTTTGTTTTATTATTGGAAAACATATTCAAACTATTTCCTTTAAAGTTTTGAAATTATTTCAAGTTTTCAAACTGCTTAACGGTAGTTTACACCTTTCATACACCTTTCATACACCTTTCATACACCGTTCATACACTTTTATGCACATCGGCTACCAAACACCTTCAAGCAATGTTTTTTTGCAGTAAAACTAAATAATAAATTAATTTATTATGATTTTGATGTTTTTGAATTTCAAATTCAAATTATATTTGAATTTATAACCGTTAGTGATACAGTTGGTGACTCTCGTGACTGAACTGTGGCAAAGTAAATTAAAATTGTACGCAAACACTGTTACAATAAAATACATTAATTAATAAAACTAAATATATAATATATTCACTTATTTAATTATTTTGATATTTTTTCAAATTATTTTTGAATTTGTAACCGTTAGTGAGACCGTTACAGTCGGGAACGGTGGCAAAATACGTTGAACTTTACGCAAACGCAGTGTCACAATAAAAATATATCATTACCAAACTTCACACTCAACAATTGACTATTAATAAAATTGAAACAAAGCATCATAGCTGATTCTAAGAAAATATTGAAACATAGATCATATACTTCCGGAACACACGTGTGCCGGATTGTGAAGCACATAAGTAATGTTACAGTCACGTCGCATCTGTGGATGCAGATCATATACACATGATATTAACTGAAATATTAATAATTCTGACTTGATTTCAAGGAAAAAGAAATATTTATTGAATACAAATAGATGTTAAGTTAGAAACAATTGTATATTAGGCAATCAACGTCGCTCAGTTCGCTGCTTTTTGGAACGAGGCTCAGGAGAGACATCTTCATCTCGGCTTGACCTGCGGCGGTCTTTTCCTCGTTTGCGTTCAACACTGGGAGGATGGCGCCGCTGAGAACTCTCAGACTCTGACTCTGAAACATAATTATGTTCATCGCGATCCTCGTCGCGGCAGCTTCTTTTGTAGCGATAATCATCACTGCCGCCGCGCTTGGCCGATCCCTTTGCAATTGTCAACCTTTCGCGATATAGGCTCAACTTCTGTTCCAAAGCATTCATTTTCGTCTCCAGTACCTGCGTCTCCAATTTGGCTACTTCGACCTCACCTTCTGCTTTTACACATTTTCTTTGCCATTCACTACTTTCCTTTTTGAGCTTCTCCACCTGCTTGTCCAAATCCGTCTTTGCCTACAGCAACGTCGACACACCAACGACATAAAACAGACGGGCAAATAGAATCATGACCTTTTCAGCAGCCTCCTTGTCATGAAGGGCAGCGTTGCGCTCCTCCACCGCAGCAGCCTTTTCCTCAGCGTACTTTCTCTTGAGCTATCCAATACAATGCAAAAGATAAGTAACGAGAGAAAGAAAACAGTACCCTATCTGCATTTTTCACTTTATTGTTGAGTTTGTTTATGACAGCCTGCTGACTCTCAAGCCTCGTCTCCAACTCCATGCACTTTGCGGCGTCCAATTTCAACTCATCGCTGTCATGGTCGCAGGCGTTGTCCACTGCATCTTTAAGCTTGGCTTCTAGGTCGGCCACTTTATTATCCAAGACGTTCTTTGATCTCGATGAACTTCTCGGAATTCTGAGCCAAAGTTGCAGCCAAACTTTTGATGTTTTCCTTCTTTTCTCCAACGTCCTGAACCAACTAAGGGCACAAGCCAGTCAATGTGATCATAAGGTAGTAGTACTAGTTTGAAAAAACATAGTACCTCGTTAAGTTTTTTTTCCAACTCAGCGGATTGGGTCCTGGCATGAATCAATTCCTTCATGGTTGCGTTGCCGCTGCCGCTGGGGGGCTGGGGAGCATCTGAAACAGGTAGGTCACGCAAAGAAATGGCACGACCTATGTATCCCGCCAATACATCACGGTTTTGCCTGTCAACCTCAGGGTCAGTGGTAGTAAGATCAAAACGCTTGGGCACATTAGGATCAGCCATCATTTTTGACAGCATGGACTGCATCTCCTCTGAAGGGAAACCATAAATGTCAGAAGTGCGGAAAGATGCAACGTATACTTCCTGCTTGTCGGGCGGGCCAGACAGAAAGGAACCAAGCTGACGTTGATACGTTCTGGTCTTCTCATTATCCAGTTTGGTAGTGTGGCTCAAGACTTGCAGTGTGTGAACCAAAGCAAGAGTAGTGCCGGGATCCTTCAAAGCTTCCGCCCTGGATTTCTTCTTCGCCGAAGATGCAAAATTCAAATTCCACGTAAACACCCCCGGACCAAGAGGATTGCTGCCGAGCCGAGCCTTGTCCAGCAAAACAAGCCTTTCCTTTCCCCATTCTCCGCACACCAGCTTGGCAGCGCCAGCTTGTTCAGACCAATCACTTCCCGTCCATGGCTGACGAAGGAATGCGTTCTCCCGCGGAGGGTGCGCGTCGAAGACCTAAAATTCAAAAAGAATAGTTCTAGGACACTATAAAGACGAAACAAAACGTGTGTGTGTGTGTGTGTGTGTGTTGTGTGTGTGTGTGTGTGTTGTGTGTGTGTGTGTGTGTGTGTTGTGTGTGGTATTGTCTGTGCGTTTGTCTGTGTTTGTGTGTGTGTGTGTGTTGTGTGTGTGTTGTGTGTGTGTTGTGTGTGTGTTGTGTGTGTGTTGTTGTTGTGTGTGTGTGTGTGTGTGTGTGTGGAACACGAGCGAACACGAAGGAACACGAGCGATAAGGAGGGAACACGAGCGAACACGAAGGAACACGAGCGAACACGGGCGAACACGAGCGATGGGGAGGGAACACGAGCGATGGGGAGGGAACACGAGCGATGGGGAGGGAACACGAGCGATAGGGAGGGAACACGAGCGATGGGGTGTGCGTTGGCTCGGGGTTGGCACGTGTGTGTGTATGTGTGTTGTGTGTGTTGTGTGTGTTGTGTGTTTGTGTGTTTGTCTGTGTTTGTGTGTGTGTGTGTGTGTGTTGTGTGTGTTGTGTGTGTGTGTGTGTGTGCGTGTGTGTATGTGTATGTGTGTGTGTGTTGTGTGTGTGTGTGTGTGAAAACAACAAGCAAACGTTGTTTACTTTTACAGTATTGGTGTCAGCTGGATGCTGCTCAAGGCGAGTTTCATCCACCTCCAAATGCAAGAATTCCTTGACACGGTTTTCCCTGGTGTCGCCATCGGCTATGCCGCAAGGAAGGTCGAAAGCCAACCAGGGTGGAGACTGCAGCGTCAAAGGGAGCAAGGACTTGGTATTCTGGCCCGAGGTCTGAGCTGTCTGATTCGCAGACGTCCGAGGTCCAAATGCGTGTGCCAGTTGGGCGGTTGGTCCAAGCACGTTGGGGCGGCCTTGCTTGTCGTCGTCTTCTCCTTCAGCTGGAACAGCAGGGAGAGGATTTTTCAGTCTAAGTATCGCCTAAAAAGATTTTGCATGTTGCCTAAAAAGTACAACAGACTGTTGAAGAGCAAGGAATCAGATGCTATATGAACAGAGACAATCGGTGGTAAAGAACGTGACCTGTGTTGAAAGGTGTTCTCTTGGTGTCTTTTCAAACTCGAGAGATGTGGGACTGCTTTCCCCCCAACCCGTACACCGTTGCTAAAACCGCGAAAAACGTTACCAACATTGAGAGGTGTAGTTTTTGTAAAATGAAACAAAAAGGGGTGGTTTTCACTAGTGAGAGCAGCGGCCCACCCGTAACGAAATTTTCTTGAATTTTTACACCACCGTACACCTTCGTACACCAACAGTACACCAACAGTACACCAGCATACACCGTTCAATCTCCTGCTTGCTGTGTTTACTTTTACGATACAAAATTCACTGTGTGATCTGTCTGTCATTTCCCCCTTCTGATCCATAATTTTCCAACCCCAAATTTTTGCACATTCTGTAGTTGTATGCTGCGGCCAAAAGGAAAATGGAAGGCAAACGAACCGCGCATAGCTGCTCAAAAGCTCTCAGCGCGGCAACTGGTTTAGATTTTTTTGCTGTATTTGTCTTGTCTTATCGTTTCATGCTGGTGGTGTAGGCCGATGCTGCTCTCGGGCTGCCATCTTCGACGTCAACTACCTCGGCACATAGCAGTGATACCTCTTTGCCATTCACTGCTTCCAGTCAGCAAATGCGCCTCAGTGTGGAAAAAATATGTGGGAATGTCGAGCAAGGGCTTGATGTTTCGTTTTGCCTTAAGCAAAAGTCCAGTCTGTCGCCTCCTCCCAAGCCATCATCTCAGCTTACAGCAGTAAATCGTGTCATGCATGTCCTGGGAACAGAGGCGGGGCGAATGCAGTCAAATGATGTCATGTCCGAGCTGGCCAAATGGGGTTTTAGTTCTATAGTAAGAATTCTTGAGGCAACAGAAGGCATTGAGGATCCATCTCCGTCCACTGTGCCGCCTTATGTGTCGTCTTTGGTAGGGGAGGTTCTCTCTTTGTCTATCTTTTCTCTCCTCTCTCTCTCTCTCTCTTCTCTCTCTCTCTCTCTCTCTCTTCCTCTCTTCTTTCTCTCTTCTCTCTTCTCTCTCTCTCTCTCTCTCTCTCTCTTCCTCTCTCTCTCTCCCTCTATCTCTGACATGTAAGTTTTGCACATACTAATACACAAAACTATACACACATGCTCTTTCTTATTTTTCCTCTATCTCTTTCTTTTTTTTTAGGTGCAACATTTGTTTGATCTTGGTCCTTTGTCAGCCACGCTCCTGGGTTGGGAATCTCAGTCTTTTAGCCTCTTTCCCAGCAGCAGTTTTGCCAGTGTTCCTGTTCAGTACGATCCCATCAGCCTTCAATTAGGAATGGATGCTTTTGGAATAGAGGAGTATTTTGCTGATGCCCATCCATCGCACGATCGGCACATTCGTTCGGGGCACCAGTACGTCTTATATTGCACAGAGGCCAAGGCATACCAGCAATATTGTGCAGATTACAAAAGCTTTAAAACCGTTTTACCAGCCATTTGGAAGCATCCAGGATGGGGAGGGATTCGATTTTGAGCCGAGGCAAAGGAAACGAAGGACTGAGGAGCAGCTTAAATTAGCATTTGAGGCAGGTGAGGAAGGAGTCTGGCGGTGTGACGAGTGCAACCCTCCCAGCTACCATGTTATCCGTCTGGATTGGAAGGGCAAGGATCACAAGTGCAGGCAGAGCTTACTCCAACGGATGCCCAGCAGAGCAAAGAGGCCTTTTCAGTCATTTGCAGTCAGCCCAAGATTGCAGGATCAGCCAGCTCGGTTGCGTAATAATCTGTCTGTGTACAAGGAGTATTTGTCAGAGAGGGAGAAGCTGCAACTTCTCAGCGTGTTTCTGTTTCGGTTTTGCCAACGTCGGCTACTCAGTCAGCAGGGGTCACATTTGCGCGCTCTCTCTCTCTCTCTCTCTCTCTGTCCGTCTGTCTCTCTCTTTCTTATTTCTTCTTGCTCGCAATCAGTTTGACTGCATTGACCCCCAATTTTGTACCGTTGTTTGGATCTTCTCCTTTTTTCAGAGCGGATCTAAGCAACGAGTACAATCTTTAAATTTTCAGCCTCGTTGTGAGATCGTCCCGCCATGGTTGAGACTGTCACACTACGTTTGACTAATACATATATTATAGGACTCCAATCTTCAATGAAAGTCAAAGGCGATTAAAAGTGACACAGCTGCGGATTTATTTGGAACAAGCGGATTGGGGAATACTTGGTACATCCCAAATCAATCTTTACAAAACTCATTGGTCCTCCACTACTTTCTGACTTTACCCGTTTCACACAGCAGTTGTGGATTGAACACAGGCACAGCAAAGTCTGGAACAAGTGTCCGACGTGTATCGAATACACAAAAGACACTGCCAGGCTGGCTGCGATTCAGGAGAAAGAAGAGCAGTATAGATTATTGCCGGACAGAGTTATTTCTAATGAGGAGGAGGAAGAGAAAGAAGCCTTGATGGCAAAACTCGAAAAATCCGAGCATCATTTCCGTGCCAAACGAAATACTGAGTTTTACGCTGAAGACTTAGAGACTATAAGAGATGATGCCCGAACTGCAATCATTGTTGTAGATTTTTCCAGAATGAGCGTTGGAGGAGGGAAAACCAAAGATGTGAACGATTGCATAGCTGTGATTTTAAAAGGTGACGGAAGAGGAGGCGTGAAGAGAAGGTATGTTGACACACTACCTCACAAAGACGACGCTTACACATTCAACGACTATCATTTCTTTCGTCTATGGTTGTCTGAGATTTTAGAGAAAAAGATCAAAGGCATGGGGGTGGTGAAAGTGATATTATAGTCAGTGACAGACGGTGGAAGGAAACATTTCAAGCAAAGGTTTGCTTTGGCCGAGTTTAGTTTAATAAGAAAAAAACATGAGTGGCTACACTCAGCTGTTTGGAATTTTTGGGCATCTTATCACGGGAAAGCTTTATGCGACTCACATGCAGGAAAGATAGCAGAGATGGTGGCCTACATGGCTTTTCACCATGATTGGGTGTGGCAAGATTCGCGTGACTTGGCACACCTGATCCGGAATTATCTTTCCAACTCTGAATTTATGCTCTTTGATGGTCTGATCGACCGATCAGAGAACTTCAAGCATAACGTCATAGGCATTACCGATCTTTGGAAGTATCATTTTTTTGAAAGCACTGACACTCCAGGGAAGCTCAAAATCGCGACTTTTCGTGATGAGCCTACCATTGTCTGGGCTTTCAAACTTAAGGATTCCGGCTCCTATCGTGCTCCCGTTTGGGTGCCTAATGCAGCAGCACTAGCACCAACTTCTTCTAGGCCTATTGAATCTAGAATTGAGCGTCCTTCGTATGTGTCTGATTCACATGTTCGCGCTCAGCGTGTTGAGCAAGCAAGGCGCCTAGGTCGCAAGCGTTGTAGGGACGGGTAGTTAATAAAACGAATTTTCAACTGTTAGAAATTCAAAAATAATTTGAATTTGTAATTTAAACATATCAAAATAATTAAATAAGTGAATATATTATTTAGTTTTATTAATTAATATATTTTAGTGTGTGTTTGCCACCGTTCAGTCACGAGAGTCTCCAACTGTCTCACTAACGGTTATAAATTCAAATATAATTTGAATTTGAAATTCAAAAACATCAAAATCATAATAAATTAATTTATTATTTAGTTTTACTGCAAAAAAACATTGCTTGAAGGTGTTTGGTAGCCGATGTGCATAAAAGTGTATGAAAGGTGTATGAAAGGTGTATGAAAGGTGTATGAAAGGTGTATGAAAGGTGTATGAAAGGTGTAAACTACCGTTAAGCAGTTTGAAAACTTGAAATAATGTCAAAACTTCAAAGGAAATAGTTTGAATATGTTTTCCAATAATAAAACAAAAATTTTATTGAAAACAACAAATCCTGTGCGCTGAAAACTAGACCAGAACGTTGATTAGTGTATTTTTGGTGTAAAATGAGATAACATTAAAAAAAACCGTTATAAGTAACGGAAAAAGTTGCGGATTTCATCCAAATTTTTTTTTAACGTTTTAATACGAATTAATCTTTGATTTCGTCATGAAAAATATATATTTCAATGTATGAAAAAAACTTGAAGGTCAGCCTGCGGGTTGGCCCTTACTATATCCTGTCCTGTGATCTTGTCGGGTTGTATGTGCTGGTAGTCAAGTGTTGTAAATCTGCGATGTAGCGTGTGCGTGTTTCACTCTGTCTGCAGAAAACCCAGGACTGGCGACAAGAACCATACAGGCAGAGGTTGAGAGAACGTCTGCAGCGCCTAATACAGCATGATCGAGGATCGTTACCTGTTGAAAGAACGTCTGCCCCTAATGCAGAAGTTGAGAGAACGGCCGCAACGCCTAATGCAGAATTTGAGAGAACGGCCGCAGCAAAGAGAAAGCAGAACGCAACGAAGGAAAGGAACAAAAAGAACAAGAAGAGCCAGAAAAACAAGAGCAAGAACAACAAGACCACTTGCAACACGAGCAAAGGTAGAAAAGCTGAGCCTCCTTCTACTTCTTCTTCTACTTGTAATTCTTCTTCCCTCTTCTTCTTTTTCTTCTTCTTCTTCTTCTTTTTCTTTTTCTTCTTTTGCTATTTCTTCTTCTTCTTCTTCTTCTTGTTCATCTTCTTCTTTTGCTTCTTCTTCTTCTTCTTCTTCTTCCTCTCCTTCTTCTTGTCCTTCTTCTTCTTCTTCTTCTTCTTTTTCTTCTTCTTCTTCTACAGAGCAGGAAAAGGACGAGGAGGAAGAAGGGCACCAAAGGACGGGCAAGGGTGAGCAAGAACAAGAGAAAGAGGAAGAGGAGCAAGAGGACGAGGAGGAAGAAGGGCACAAAGGGAATGACAAGGGTGGGCAAGACAAAGGCAAAGAGGAAGAGGAGGAAGAGGAGGAAGAGGACAAGGAGGAAGAAGAGCAAGAAGGGGAGGACACGAGTGGGCAAGACCAAGAGAAAGAGAGAGGAAAGGAAGAGGAAGAGCACGACAAGCAAAAGAAGCAGCCACAAAAGGATGAGGAAGAAGAAAAACAAGAGGGCGGCGAGGAGGATGACGAGGGGGGAGAGGATGAGGAGGAACAAGAACAGGAGGGAAGTGACAAAGAGAAAGACAAAGAGGAGGAAGAAGAAGAGAAAAAAGAGGGCGACGAGGAGGATAACGAGGGGGGAGAGGATGAGGAGGAACAAGAACAGGAGGGAAGTGACAAAGAGAAAGACGAGGAGGAAGAACAAGAGAAAAAAGAGGTCGACGAGGAGGATGACGAGGGGGGAGAGGATGAGGAGGAACAAGAACAGGAGGGAAGTGAAAAAGAGAAAGACAAAGAGGAGGAAGAAGAAGAGAAAAAAGGGGGCGACGAGGAAGATGACGAGGGGGGAGAGGATGAGGAGGAACAAGAACAGGAGGGAAGTGAAAAAGAGAAAGACAAAGAGGAGGAAGAAGAAGAGAAAAAAGGGGGCAACGAGGAAGATGGCGAGGTGGGAGAGGACGAGGAGGAAAAGGACGAGGGAGAAGGAGGAAGTGGAACTCGCAAGAACAAAAAGCGGAGGAAGTTAAAACGGCGTGTACACGGAAAGGCTACTTCACGACGTAGCTCCAAGAAACCCAAGAAAGCCAAGGTTCGCGACGGGGTGGGGAAGGTAGGCAGGAAGCTTCGCCGCAAGGGTTACACCGAGGAAGAGCTAAAAGAGGTGGGTGATGGAAAACTCGCGGACGTAGTCAAGCAGTACTTGCGGGAAAAATCGAAATACCGCACGTATTTGTCTGATACGGAATGGAGCATGGCCATCGAGGAAGTGAAAGCGTGGAAAAAGCCAAAGGTAGATGAAGCTACAGAATACTACTACCAAAAGTATAAGCAATCCAAGAAAAAAGGCAAGCGGCTGCTGGTTGTAAGGCAGGATAAGAGCGGTAAGGAGGCGCTGTACCTTGTGATCCACCGAAGATCAAGAGTACCACGTGACAAGAAAAATGGAGGGTGGATGAAAACCCTGAACAAGGTGAACGCTGCTTTGAAACAAGTTCGTGCATACCAGGACCCGAGCGTGGAGGCGAAGCTGAAGGAAGCAGCAAGCGTGCTCGCGGCGAAGAGTTTCAACAAGGCGGTGCCACAAGGGGCCGTGGGTACCTACAGGAGGGTCCTGCGGCTGCGTGATCTTCTGCCGGTCCTGCATCTCGCGCATGCACATTAAGGACGCAGGACCCACACCAAAGGAGGCAAGGCTATGCACAGTAACGTAGAAGAAACCTACGTGAACCTTCCACGAGATCTGTGCCAAGTGTACAGTAGGCACTGCACGTGTTGCCTCATGAACACGAACAAACACCAACCTTCTCAGCCACGACCTATCCACCGACCGATGTGTCTGTTTTTCAAGTATTATATGCCCCAGTTTGATTGTTTCAAGGATGGGAATCACTGGGTGGTGCTGGCTGGAGACCACGCAACCAAGATGTACTGGGCAAAGCATCTCGTATCAAGCAAGGGCAAGGACCTCAAAAATCCAAACTCCCGTGCAGTGGCAGAATTTTGTGAGCATGTCATGCAGTTGCTGTCTCAAGCTGGCATGACAGTGCCTCCTATCGTGTACGTGGACCACGGCTCAGAGTTCTTCGGGGAGTTTGTTAAAATTTTGGAAAGAGACTGGCGGGGCAGCAGGCAACTTGAGGCGGTCGAGGATCAGGAGGCCGCAGGGACGGGGCTTCATTGAGCGAGCGGTTTCCGTCGTAAGGCAGCAGAGGAGGATGATGTTCAAAAGATCGGTGACGTGAAGACGTATCCTGTTCAACTACAGCACACGATAGAATCCTTGAATAACAAGAAAAGGGTCAGCGAGGATGGGGACACACCCGTGCAAAGTGAGCAGGTCTTGCCTGTTTTCTGGTGTTTGTTATTCAAGGATTCTATCAATTATGGTATGAATCTGTCTTGGGTGCATACTATGCTGCTGCCGATACCAGGTATATCTATCGACCTGAACCTCGGGCTTGGTGCGGATGAAGAAGTGGACCTGGGCGTACTGGAGGAGTTGCCGGCCGATTTGTCACAAGCAGACGAGTCGGAGGCGGACGACACGGAGTGGGATTTCGTTCCTGACGACGACAGTGAAGAGGACGGAGACGACAGCGATGTTCCGGAAGGGCAAGAAGGAGACAAAAAACTAAAACTCGCTGGCCGACACCTGACGGAGGACGACAAGGCAGCGTACAGGTGGGACAAGGAAGAGTGGGAAGCGAAACTGACCAAGAAGGACTTGGTGGCCTCCAAGCTCGCCAGCATTAAGAAACAGATCGCCAAACGTGACAGAGAAATTGCGGTGACCGCTCAGGACATTCGTGTTGGCGATACTGTGTTTTTCTTCCCAGAGACGCAAGACTTCACCACCAAGAACAAGCTTTGGAAATGTGCGCGTATACCAGCCGTAGTGTGGTCCATCAGGGACATGGAGAAGCCAAAAAGCAAGAAGCAACGGCTGACTCAGGACGGGGTTGAAGAGACGCAAAAACCGCGTCTGGCCAAACTCTACGCTCTGGTTACACTGCATGGACAAGTGGATGAACCGCAGTACCTTGACAGGATCACCCTAGTTCCGAAGCGGGAGCGTGAAACGTTTGGACTTTTCGGGGAGCTGATGTCACAGTGTAAGAAGTTGAAGCAGTCGATGCAAAGAAAACCGCTTATGTCGGAGTACACGATCCAGAGAGTCACTGTTGCGCAGTTGTGTAAAGCACACATGCTGATGGCCGATGATGACGAGAGTGAACGAGCTGCCAAGGAACAGGGGAGGACGATTGCGCAAAACATGCAGATGGCGGAGCCAGAACCAGTGATGGAAGGTTTGCAAGGGGTTGATAGTGATCAGCGGCGTACACCAGGCGAGCGCAAGGCCAAGATAGTAATGATCACAAAGGCGATACCAGTCAGTGAGAAGGAACACAGCGACAAGTCTACGTCTTCGGGACCAGCACCTGACGCAGGCAAGAAGCACCACTGGACCAAGGCAATCCCTGCGAACCCACAGCTGAAGAAACTCATTGGCAGGAAAATTAACAAGCGAGGACCATCAGGCAACAGTGGCAAACCAACGGGAGTGGAACCTGGCAACAACGCTAACCAAAAGGCTGCAGGCCAGGGAGCAGGAAAAGGCGCGGAAATAGGAAAACAGTCTCGCCGGAAGCTTGCAGTGAAGCGGTCAGATGTCGGGCCTACCTACGCGGGGCTGTCAAACACAGGGAATACATGCTGCATCAACGCCCCTGTGGTTTGCGAGTTTGCTTTTTCTTGTAACGCGCAGCAGCAAAAAGCTTGTACCAAGACGTCCTGCCCGGACTGCGCCCTCAAGAAGCTGCGCCGCACCGTGCATAGTGTGAGGGAAACCGGGCCTAGAGTTGTTGACGCAAGCGATACGTGCGTTCTTTGCGTGTGCAAGGTATTGGTGTCCAGCAAGATGCTATGGAATTACTTGCAGGTATGCTAGAAGTGGCACGTGGTGTGACCAGGGAGGAATGGCATTCCAAGCTTCCTACTTGTGGAGGCAGGCCCACCAAGAGGGATTACCCGGTCTCCTTAAACTCCGAGAAAGCGAGGATACAGGAACATTTTGCAGCCAAGGAACTGTTTGTGGTCCGCGGCTTTGCGTGCAGACAGTGTCGGACAAAGCACAGGTGGATCCACAAAGAAGTTAACCTGGAAGAACACAAGCTGTGGGATTTGCCGCTGCTCCCTGTGTCAGAGGACGAAAGGCAACAGAGCGTGGCGAAAATGTTGCAGCTTGCGTTTGCGCCATATGTGCAAGACGAGAAAAGCCGATACGATTGTCGGCAGTGCGGTCGCAATCAGAACGGTCAACTGATAACAACGCCATTTCTGCAGCGTTGGCCGAAAAAGCTACGACTCAGTATTTCAAGGGGAGCGTACCTCAAGGGTCTGGAACAGGATGTACTGGGGAATCCGAAGACGGACACTTGGATCATGACATGGCCAGTGCATGTGCCGTTGGAGTTTGCTGTGCCGCTGGCGTCGGATGTCTGGGGCCCGAGCGCGTGGGCACCAAGTCGCCTGACGGGTCCCGGGTCGGGTAGGAAGTACAGGCTGAAATCAAGTTTAGTGCACGATGAGTCCTCCAGCTGCCGGCATGGGCACTACTGGGCGATTGTGTGGTGCTCCGATTCTGGAGAGATGGTTGCGGGTGGACGACCATCGTGTTACTGTCATGCCTGACCATTGGAGGCCGGACGGACCACATACTGCGTCCAAGTGGGAGAGTGCGAAGAAGCAACCCGGTATGGTGTCTGCAGTGTTTTACGAAAGGAAAGAGCCTGAGGTGGAATGGGATATCTCCAGTCAGGGGCTACATCTTGATGATCACTGGGAAAGCTATCGAACGCTACTGTCTCTGGTAAGGATCCCAGGAAACCTCTAGCTGAGTGATGTATGAAAAACGAGATGACTGCATGTGCTCATTGAAACTCTGAACAGTGAAGGGCTATGAGCACAGTGTATCAAGGAAATGAACACGAGAGAGTATGTTCTTGTTGCGGTATTGCAGGAGGGAGTGTCTTGTTGGGCTTGGTGAGTAGGTCCCCGAGAAGTGGCTGATGGAGGCACAAGTAAGGATAGGCGTACAAAGCGAAGAGTTCCAGAGGCTGTTGATACGGGAGCAAGAAGCGGTCGTACAGGCCGCCGGAGAAGAAAACACTGACACGGGCATGATGGACACGCGAGTGCTGCTAGCGGTTGAGGTCAAGAAGCAGGTGTACGTAGGAACAGTCACGCAGGCGGCCTCGGATTTTTCGAGTGGTGAGATACACGTGTGGCACCCAGAAGGAATTCGCGCTGCACAGGCAGCTACCAGGAATAATAAACAAGCCCCTCCTGCTTTGTATAAAACACTGGCGCCCTTGTACGTGGATGGGGGCAAAAACGTCCAGTATTTGGTGAGTCACAGCATAGATCGAGCCAGGAATGTTACAGACCCCTGGGCGGTGTCGATGAAATGGGACAAGAACTGCACTGTGATAAGCAAAAACATCCGCATGACGACTGGGTCGGAGCCAGGACGTATGGACAGAGCGCAGTGGCAAGCTTTGAGTGACTTTGTCGCAAGCAGGAAAGATTGGCAATTTTACGTCCTGAGAGAGAAGGAAAGGGAAAGCAAGAGACAGGCAAGCCAAGAGGCGAACGGACAAGATGGCAGATATGCAAGGGAAGCTCCTATGGTTCACCAGCAGTAGTGAAGGTGGGGAATGGAAACCAAGGGTCAGAGCGGCAAGCGCGTGAGAACAGGAATCTTGAAAGGCGAAGTACTGTTTCCGGATCCAAAACCAGTAGTAGTAGTAGTAGTAGTAGTAGTAGTAGTAGTAGTAGTAGTAGTAGTAGTAGTAGTAGTAGTAGTAGTAGTAGTAGTACTAGTACTAGTACTAGTAGTACTAGTAGTAGTGGTGGAGGTGGTGGTAGTGGTAGTAGTAGTAGTAGTAGTAGTAGTAGTAGCAGCAGTAGTAGCAGTAGTAGTAGTAGTCGTAGTAGTAGTAGTAGTAGTAGTAGTAGTAGTAGTAGTAGTAGTAGTAGTAGCACCGTCACGAGTAGGGGAAGTGTAGCAACAAGAAACAAGAATGTGCGCAAGCCAAGCAGCAGCAGCAGCACCATTGTTAGTAGCTATAGGGGAAGTAAAGCAACAGGAAACAAGATGCGCAAGCGTGTATTTAAACGCATGATAGAGGAGGACGTGGACGCAATCATGACGAAAGAACAGCGTCCCGTGGACTCTGACGAGGAAATAGATGAATGGGCTAAACGACGGTGCATTTGGGGTTAGTAACGGCCGAAGTGTAGTTTGGTTGTAACCCTATGATTCACGATTAAAAGTGCCATACACTCTCTCTGTCTCTCTCTGTGTCTTGCTCTTTCTCTACAGGGCGGGAGATTGAAGTCAGCGACGACAGTGATGACGACAGTGTGCAAGTCACCAAGGTAGTAGAGGGCAACGGTCCCAAAACAGTCAAGGCCGAAATAAGAGCTGGCGATATCATCAGGTATTGGAACACCTTCACGCGTTTTGGATCTCCAGAAGGGGAATACCTCGTAAGTCAGGTCACGGAAGTAGATCCTGGAAGTACAACTTGGCCGCTGCGTGTTCGGACTTTTGGTTTTAAACCCTCTCCTGGGATTGACGATTATGTAGAAGTGCTGAATAGGCCAGGACGTGTATGGCAGGAGGTGTCTGAGTATCATTTGGTGAAGGGCCGCGTATCTCTTCGGAAGGCGAACGCGGACTTGGAACTCCTTAACTCTAAAACTCTAGTGGGAGCGCTGGTGCAGAATTTGAAGAACAAATGTGCGGGAGAAATCATTGGCTTGAAAGTGTTAGCTAAGAAGGTGGGAAGGGAAACATTTGACTTGTTAGCTGAAAACAGTCGTTGGAAGTTAAGTTATGATGAAGTTATAAATTTTGATCACAATCCTTACCTGTTCAGGACAAAGAAGCGTGGCAAAGACTTAAGTGTGGTGGGAAATTTGTTGGAAATTAAAAGTCTTATTTCGTTATCATGGACTGCGGTGAGAAAGACCTTTAAGTAAAAAAGATTATGCCGGTGATGACAAGTTCCTCGATATTGAAGTGTTAATTAGCTGCAGGGATGCTGTAACAGGGATGCTGCAACAGAAGTGTTTGGTATGAACCCTGGCAGAACGGAGCAAGCGTTAACGTAAGTGGTAGTGAACACGCTGAGTGTTTCCACACAAGGGAATGTGCAGGCGCAAGTGTCTGCTGTGCACAAGGTGAGGCTGTCAAGATACATATAGTAGCAAGGGAGCGAAAAGGGAATGATGTATAATATCTGCCCCAAGTGCATAGAGTTGGACGCTGCATCATGTACATTTGGCTCTTTCGACGGAGTTCCGGGTGCAGCGGTGGAAGTGGAAATTAATACCTGTATCAAGGGCATGGACAGCGGATCATGTAACGAGCAAGTTTGAGGCGGGAAGAAGAAAGTATGGGTAAGGTGCACGGTAAACAGCGCCCACTTCGACCTCAGGTTTGAAAGTTCGTCGTGGGTGGTACGTTGGGCGGGGGGGGGGGGGGCGGGGGGGGGGGGAGTGTGGGGAAGAATTAGTGGTAAGGTGCACGGTAAACAGGGTGCAGCCGACCTCGACGTAAGGGCTGACCTCGACCTAAGTTACGAAAGTTCGCCGTGGGTGTTGCGTTTGGTGGGAAATGCCAGGAAAAAGTATTGATGAGAGTTTGGAGGGGGGAAGGAGCAAGTCTGGGTAAGGTGCAAGGTAAACAGGGTGCAGCCGACCTCGTCCTAAGGGCTGACCTCGATCTAAGTTACGAAAGCTCGTCGTGGGTGGTACGTGTGGTGGGAAACTGCAAGGAAAAGTAGTGGTGAAAGCTTGGAGCGGGAGGGAGCAAGTCTGGGTAAGGTGCACTGTAAGCAGGGTGCAGCCGACCTCGACCTAAGGGCCCACCTCAACCTAAGTCACGAAATTTGGTCCTGCGTGTTACGTGTGGTGGGAAGTGTGGGGCAGAAGTCGTGGTGAAAGTTTGGAGCGGGAAGGAGCAAGTCTGGGCGAGGTGCAAGGGAAACAGTGGTAAATCCGACTTCCACCTAAGCGCCAATCTCGACCTCAGGCTTGAAAGTTCGTCCTGGATGTTGTGTTCGGTGGGAACTGTGAACATGAAGAAGTGGTGAAAGTTTGGAGCGGGAAGGAGCAAGTCTGGGCGAGCTGCGCTGTAAACAGGGTAAATCCGACCTCGACCTAAGCGCAGACCTCGACCTAAGTCACAAAATTTCGTCCTGTGTGTTACGTGTGGGAAGTGTGAGGAAAAAGTCATGGTGAAAGTTTGGAGCGGGAAGGAGCAAGTCTGGCCAAGGTGCACGGTAAACAGGGTGTAGCCGACCTCGACCTAAGCGCCGACCTCGACCTAAGGTACGAAATTGCGTGGAGGGTGTTACGTGTGGTGGGAAGTGTGGGGGAGAAGTCGTGGTGAAAGTTTGGGGCGGGAAGGAGTAAGTCCGGGCGAACTATGCAGGAAACAGGGTGCAGCCGACCTCGACCTAAGGGCACACCTCGACCTAAGTCAGGAAATTTCGCTGTGTGTGTTACGTTTGGTGGGAAGTGCGTGGAAGAAGTCGTGGTAAAAGTATGTAGCGGGAAGGAGCAAATCTGGGCGAGCTGTACTGGAAACAAGGTGAATCCGACCACGGATTCCGACCTCGACCTAAGGGACCACCTCAACCTAAGTCACGAAATTTGGTCCTGGGTGTTACGTGTGGTGGGAAGTGTGGGGAGGAAGTCGTGGTGAAAGTTTGGGGCGGGAAGGAGCAAGTCTGGGCGAGCTGTACTGGAAACAGGGTGAACCCGACCTCGACGTAGGAAGTCATGAAAATGAGGTTGAAAACTTTTTTGTGGAGAATTCAATTGCGATGAATTTAGTGAAAGTTTGAGGTGAAAAGGAGCACGTTTGACTGAGTTGTGTTGAAAATAAGTTTTCACTTTTTGGTGAATTCGGGAATGTTCACCCCCTGGCGAATTCGGGACAGTCTGGCGAATTCGGGACAGTACACCGGGTTTGCAAGACCTGGGACTGGGAGATGAAGGTTGTCATTGGGCATGCGGTAGTCGTAAACGTTCCGAATGTCTCGGATGACTTCTTTCGCGATATCCTCGAATTTCCCGACCGGGCAACTGCGGCTCTCCCATGCGCATTGAGAGGAGGCGTAGCTCCATGTCCCGGCGCTGAGGACGTCCGTAGCCCAGCTAGAAAGGTATTCGCCCACTGCCGGAGTCCAGCGCGGGCATGGAACTGCAACTGGTTTGGCATTCGGTTTGAGTCCAAGGGACACGACAGTATGTTTGAAGATGCCTGCCTTGTCTTGAAATATGTGGTCGAATTCGCGGATGAGGGCCCAGAGTTGGTCTTGTTGGGGTTTGGTGAGGCTTGGGTTGACTGCTTCAGGGGGGAACTTAGGACCTGTTGGTGCCGCTTTTTGTTCCGCTCGCTTGGTTAGGAAGTCGCGGCAAAGTCTTTCAGAGATGAAGAACCACGGGGTAGGATGGGGTCCCTGGACTGTTGATGCAGTGCAAAAGAGCATACGAGGGTCGGGGCATGTATGCACGAAGTCTTCCATGAAGGAGTCTGTGTGTGAAAACGGCGGGCCGATGTAGGTCTGAAGAGTCAAAGGAGCAGGCAGCAGTAGTTGTTCGGAGTCTGGAGAATGCCCCAGATTTGGTTGTCAAGCTTGAATTTGCGTATTGCCCAAACTCTGAGTTAAGCTAGTGCCAGGCCGAGCGAGCATATTGAATTGGCGGCAACTCCGAGATTTATGGTCGAGAAGTCGTCGTCTTGAAGGTGCGGCTCGATGATCGCAAGAGGCAATGTGGCTAGGTGACAGAGGAAAGGTTGCTTTTGGGCAATCCGCAAAGTTCACACTTCCCTTGATCCGTGGGTGTTGCGAACGTCGCGTCGTTGAGTGAGGAGGAGAAGTCGCAGATGTCTGGGTAGTAGTAGGCGTTGATGGCAAACTGCTTGACGACGAACCGCTTGACGAGGAATCCGATCCACTTGACAAACACGACGAGGGGCCTTGTCCACCGTCCTTTGAGTCGTCATCGTCGTGATGCTTCTTGTTCTCACTGGGCTTGCAGGCAAAAAAGGGCTGTGGTCGAACAGGGTAGGCACGAGTTACCTGTGGCAACGGTGCGGCCGGTGCGTCAGAACCAGTGGCAGCTGGTGGATGGGCCAGGGTTGATGGAGGCTGAATTGAGGCCAACGGTGGCTGTGCTGGGGCCGGTGGTATCGGTGCTGGGGCCGATGGAAGCTGAGCAGGGGCTATTGTTCCTGACGATGAACTCGAGCTAGATGACGAACTGGATGAGGAACTTGAACTTGACGAAGAATCAGGTTGATCATCGTACTTCTCAGGGGAATACACTATCTCGTAAGGGTCTGATGACGATGCTTGAACGTCGAATCCAGCATGGATACTGTGGGGATATCCGATTCGGTAGTGTCTCCGCGTCTCTCCTGGAGAGAGTGTAAATACATGGGAGGTCTCAGGTTCTGGGATTAGCAATCGCTCGTACACGAGGTCTCGGGTATTAATTTGTAGCCTGTTGTAGAAACGTTCTAGCTTTTCCTCCGTCCTGAACTCCTTGAGGTTGATCCACCGGTGTTCGAGGTAGCCTTCGTGTTGAAAGGTGTTATACTGCGCCAAACGTTGAAGTGTCGTTGAGCGTGGTGTGACGGTAGCATACGGATAAGTGGGGTTCCGTATGGGTAGCCACGGAGACGTTTGTCTCGGGAGTACGGGTTAATGATATCCGTCGAACATGGGACAGTATGGTGTGGGTGGTGCACCACATGAATTTCCTTGCTTGAACGTCGTCCGGTTTCGTTGGCGATGGTCATAAGAAACCACTGGGCTAGATGCCACGGGACGTTTTCATAGCGTATCCAACGGAATTCGCATGAGAAAGAATCCCTAATTCTCGGTGTGTCCGGGCGTGCCTTCCAGTTGGGTGCTTGTTGAAGGTAGTCGCGGGTAGCGGTGTCGTCGATCGAAACTATTCCGTCGAACTTCGTTACACACACCGCTTGTCCCATATAGTGGTTAGGGTTAAAGAATGAACCCAAGAACAGTTCGTCTCCTTCGTCCGTGTAGTAGAGCGTGATGTTACTATCGTCGAAGTAGGTGAGCGGCAGGTCGACAATGCAATCGTAAGATCGCTCATGTACTGCACGTAGTTATGGCACGATATTTCCGCGATCGTGGTCATAGTAGGTGTCATTTGCGACGATTTTGAGCCATAACGGGTCGTTACATGGAAGGCGATGAAAGTAATGCTGTAGAGCAAAGCAGCGTTCTCGAGTTGGGAGTCGAAAGACACGGCGTTTGTATAATGATGTCGAAAGCGGCAGCGGGTGAAATCGTAGATGCTTAACTTCGGTTTGCTCTATACTGCACCACGGGAATAGGAGTTCTCCTCGAAGGACGGCTGCTAAGGGTGATGCACTTGGGTTTGCTCCCACAAGTAGGCAGAGGTACGAAGATCGATATCCCCATGGGCGGACAATATGGTCGAAGGACATTCCTGCTTCAACGTACGGGACATCGCCAGTAGGTTCGATGTTAGGTCCGACTAGAGAGGATGCAATAAGTTGAGCAGTGTTTCTACCGTTTTGAGGGCCGAAGTGGAATATGATAGCAGTGTGTTTGCTTTCAGAAAACCGTGACATCATGGTGGAACCTTCCGGGATCTGGAAGATGTCTTCAAGTGCGGTTTTCGTAGACGTATTGCCACCGCGGCGGGTCATCAAGGGAGCCGATGTAGTGTCTGCACGGACCAGGCACATGGCTTCGGTGTTGACGACTGCGAGGGGGCGTCTGGTGCATGACCGAAGAGCTAGGCCATGTGTGAAGTCTTCAAAAGTCTCCGGATCTATCTCGTGTGCGTTGTTACGAGGGGCCAGTAACGCTGCATCAAAATAGTAGGGCTATCGCGGTGGAAACCTTGGATGGTTTCAGAGAACTCTGTTGAGTATTCATTGTCCCAGTTGGTCTTTCCATACCATTGTCGCGGTTCTGTGTGAGCGTATATTCTGCTTACACTGGTATGTGGTAACGTAACTTAGCATCCCGCGGGAGGAAAGTTCTTACCAAAAGTGGCCTATCGGCGAAGTGGTTGTAATCCGCCGAAGGGAGAAGCCAGTCTTCAGTCACTTGAAAGGTAGGCGGGCTACTAAGGGGTTGGAAACGGAAGAGTCCGTGGCGGAGCGATTGTATCCGAGGATGGTAGCGTTCCACTCTTGGGTGTTGCATGTGCACCATTGTGGAGTCCGGCCATAGGCCTTGGTTGAGCGTAAAGTGCTTTGGGATCCAGTATCCCAGGTGACGGCAATGCGGGTGAGTGCCTGGAATCATGGTCATGGCTGCTGTCGGGAAAAACATAGCGTAAATGTCCCGAACAATGTAGAGTTCCTTGTCCATGCCTGGGGAGCTGTTGGTGCCATATGCTTTCTGAATTTCCAATTGGTTGGCTGGCATGTCCGTAAGGTTGGAGAATCCCGACCAAGAGTGGCTCGATCTCGTAGGGCTGATCCGGACATAACCCTCAGCTGGAGGGGAAAGAGGTGGAGGTGGTATCGGCGTCATTGCTTCTCTCTGTGCCAGCAGTCACACCTTGTCGTGGTCTTCAGCGGTGGGGAGTGCGGGTCCTGTATGGTCCAAGTGGGCTTAGCGAATACGCGACTCGAGGGCCTCCTTGGACTGGGGAGTGGGTCGCCCAGGATAGGGCTCGCACCCTAGCTGGGCTTGCCGCAGGTACTGACGACGAGCTGGACGAGGAGGACGAACTACTAGAAGATGTTGTGGGTGCCTGCGGTTGGGCTGGCGTTGCGGCTGTATTTGTCGCAGAGGTGATGAAGAACTGGACGCAGCTGTCGAACGGCCAGGGGATGCGCGGGCTGCCCTCCGGCGGGCGCTGGTATGTGCTTTTGTGGATGCTTTACTCAACCCGGCGACTGGACTGGTAATCGGTTGGGTGAGGCGAGGTGGCGAAGGCGAGACTGGCGGAACTTCAGAGCAAGGAGAAGAGGGCACCGGTGATGTTGAGCGTTCGCGTTTGCTTGAAGAGCGTCGCCTACTCTGTTGATAGTTGTGACTAGATGTTAGAGGAACAACTGGAGCTTGTAACGACGGAGGGTGAGTCAACGCAGTCTGGAAAGATTGCGGTGTGCCAGGTGCAGGGGCCGATGGTTTGCAAATGGCCGATGTAGCGGATGTGGTAGGTGAAGATGCTGTCGATGATGAGGATGAAGCCTGCATCAACGATGACGATGACGATGACGATGAAGATGATGATGATGATGGAGATGATGATGGCGATGATCCGAAAGAGAGAGATCGCACAGTCGGACTGCGTCTCGGGTCGGATGGCTGAGTAATACTATGTCGGATAAGCGACCAAGCACGGGCATCGTTATAATAATCCTCATGTGTGATCAGATCAGAGGATGGCTTGTGTTTCTTGGAGGCACTAGATCTGATTTATTCTTCTTCTTCCTCTTCTTCATCGTCTTCGTCGTGATCTGTCAGTACCCTCCCATCACATGGTCGCTTCTTTTCGGACATGAACAGGTTGACTGTGCGGCCGTAGAGGTGGGCTTGCGAAGTTAACAAAAGATTGTAGGGATCCGAAGGTTGTGTAACACGGAGCTTGAAGATCTTCTCAATCTCGGAGGTCGGGCAAGAAGTCATTTCAGCCAGAGTCTCCGGGTGGAAGTCATAGCTGATGGTTGCTAGTTGACGGTCTCCCACCTGAAGTGGCTCATCGAAGAGATGAAATTCCGTCTCATAGACGATCTGTCTTGCTGTGGGCTTCAAAGGGATGTAGTCCGTTGGCTTGATCTTCTGGGCCTCGTCGATGAACAAGTTGATCTGTGCGGTTACCTCGTTGGCGAAGAGTAGATCCACGCGATCAGGCAGGTGAGCCGACACATAAACGGTAATTGCATGAAGCGACGACGTTGGGCCAGCGGAAACAAAGAGTTCGATGCAGTCGGTGAGTCGATGCCGACGGATGAGCGTGCTGTCACAGGCGGTAGCTGCCGGATCGTAAAGTGTTGTAGAACACACGATAAGCGAGCGACGCCTTTACAATTGCAGGCTGAATCCAAAGCGCATGTAGTCTTGCAGATGAATGGGAGACTGAGAGGATGTTTGGCGACCCAAACGGTGACAACTGTTGTGATAGTTGCAATCCGTAGAGGCGAGGGCGTTGGCACCAGCGAAGAGGGTGTGTATGACAGGGTAGTCATATGGAAGGCGCGCGGGGTGCTGCGGGCAACGGCCGCTGATGGCTTTTCGTCATATTGACGACGCTGTCGACGAAGTTTGCACTCTTCAAACGAATGTTTGGGGAGCTGGCCCTTCTTCAAGAAGTTGTTGTGCTCCTTGCAGTAGGTGCATGGTAGATACGTAAAAAGTTTTCGATCGATCTGGCTCGACGAGGGGCCCGGTGGGTCGGTCTTCAAGCGCTTGATTTGGCGAGTCGACGTCTGTTACACACACAGTAGAGGGGCTGTCTGCGTCATTGCCATGGCGTCCGCCTTACGTTTCTGCCAAGCGGGGCGGTTAGTGCTGGTGTTCGTCTCAGTAGTCGTTACTTGCAGGAGCTGTTGACGTCTTGGACGAACAGAGACCAGTCTATATGTAGATGGGTCTTTGATGTCGGTGAGGACTGGAGTCTCCATCCCAATAAGGTATTCCTGCATATCGTTTGGGTCGAGGGTCCTGGCCCAAGGGAGGACATCATCCAGATTGCGCGGCCAGCCAACGCCTTGCGTAAGTAGGACTTGGTCAGAATGTTGATTCCATCGGTCGCGTTCCATCGGGGTGAGCATACTGTCCAAATCCTCAATCTGGTTTCCGTCGCAGATGCTCACGCCAGCTGCATGTGTAGTCTCGTAAAACGTAATACACCGTTGGATATACGCCAAAAGTTGTTCGTTCTGAAAACGTCGTAGATAGAGAGTTTGGAGAGCTGACTTGTATAAATCGGGTTTGTCCAGACAGCCATGGATAAGGTTGCGAATAAATAGCAGCCAGATGAGGGACAGTGAACTCCAAACTTGCTGGATTGAGTCGGTGACGCGGACGAAGCGGTACCAACAGGCGTCCATGATGGTGACAGTAACTCTGTCTCCACACTCGTTAACATTAATGATGGTGTGCATAATGGCCAGTTGAATTGGCGTGTTGGCGATGTGACAGTTGACTGCTAATCCTCGTGCGAAAACAGTTCGATCAGACGTCAGTGTTCGAAGTGTCGGCGTGACTGCAGATGTCAAGGCTGAGGGTAGCATCGGCGTTGACGAAGTCAGCGTAGCTGTTCCAGGAGTCGAAGACGTCGAAGGGTGGCTCGAAGGGGTCGTAGTCGCAGATGAACGTCTGGTGGGCTGCAGAGTCGTCGGACCAGTCCGGTTCGATGAGGGAATGGATTTGGCACCAGCGGAGTGCAGTGACCTGGAGTGACCTTGTTAATCCGACAGTGGGGGCTGTGACTGGGTAGTAGTTGTGAAAAGCTTCTACGGGGATGAAGTGGCCAATGTCGTGCCAGAGCTTCTCTGCGGCTGTCAACGATCCAGTAGGTCCCAGGTAGTGGGCGTAGACCTCAGCGTCTGTCTAATCTGGGTTACAAAGGAGGTTCAGGCTGGCTTGAGGGGCGATGGGGACCTGTAGCAGCCAGGTAGCCTTATCCTTATGAATTTCCCGAAGAATGTCTCGTACATCATCAATGTAGCTGGTCAGTAAATCGTAAATAAACTGCACAGTTTGAATACGTGGAAGGTCAGTATGGAGACGAGCAGTCTTGCCAGCCTTGACTTCATCCTGAAACCTCCTGCCTGTACGTAGAGTGTCTGTACGGGAGCCCAAGATGGGATATAAGTCCAGACAACGTTGTTTGTGCTAGTTGTATTTTGATGCTGAGTCGTCGTGTCGCGACTGGTTCCACATGTAGGCGTACCAGGAGCAAGCCAGGACGCAGAGCAGTAGCTGAAGAGGGCGAGCAGTGGAAGAGGTGTTCTCCACTCTGTGGGTAGGGGATGACACTATAACGACAAAACCAAACACATACTGTGTTGGTTGACTGCATAGTGTGTATAAGGGCAGAGGAGTGACACAAAAATGCAACTGCAGGTGAACGGTCTGTCGAGGCATATGTGTTTTTGGTTACCACTGTCCTAATACGTTGTTGTATAGCCACTCCTGAAAGAGAGGGTCTTTCCAAATCGATCTGTGCACAGAACACACCAACTCTGTGTGTGTAGTTTTCTCTTGAATGAAAAAAAAATCGAATTGTGAGTTTGTATACAACTATTCAAGTATGCAGATACAACGAACTCTTAATAAGAACACTATGGCTGCTTTGAATCCTAACTCTGAGCGAGCACGTGAAATACAAGTAAATAATAGAGAGGTCACTTCGTTTATTTACATAATTTCGAACTTATTGCAGGCTTGTGTGCAACGTACGATCAAATGTAGAACGTAGATTGTGATGTCTACTGTTCTCAAACGGATAGTGTCGCGAGTCTTCAAGTTAAACAGTCATAAACTGAGTGTCGGGTTGTTGGACTTGAAATTCCCAAATCAACTTGGGAAGCTTCAAGGGGAAAATGACTGGCAACGGAAGACAAGTTAGATATTGTGATTTTCCTTTCTTTTCCACAAATTTACCGTAAAGCGGTTTCACGTGGAAATTGGGGAAAATGGTAATACGAACAGGAAAAATGGCAATAGCTAAAAAGAACTTTGAACTGATAGTTTGAAATCATTTCTGAACGAAATTGAAAACTAGTTAGTGAAGTCGAAACGTCGTGCAGAGGAGAATCTAATGAACTGGTCAAAAAGAGTGTCTTATCAACGGTAAAGGTTTTAGCCGGTCGTTAGGTGCTCAGTCCTTCGTACACTCAGCAGCAACATGCCCTTTCTCTCGACAGTCAAAGCAAGTTTCGTCTCTTCTTACTTCTTTCTTCTCTTCCCTTCTTCTTCTGTGTGCTTGAACTTACACTTATCCCCATACTTGCACCCCCCTGTCCTCTCAAAGACAAAACATTCCCCGTGCATGACTCCCTCTATGTGCTTAAAGTTGCATGCCTTCCCTTTCAAGCACCCTCTCGCACTCTGAAAGAACACACACACCTTCTCAGTACTTGCCTTAGCAGCGTAAGCAATTGGCCCTCCTTCTTTCTTCTTTCCTTCTCCCTTTCCTTCCCTCCTCGCCCTCTCCTTGGTCCTATCTATGTCTACAGCTTTCTCTTGAACCTCCCCCACCAGTGTTCGAAAGTCCACTTGTGTTGCTTCTTACTGACTGAAAGTGTACTCAACCAAGTACTCCAATCTGTTTTCACGCTTTCAGGAGCGTAACAAGGGTCTTTCAAAGCTCTCGTTATGATCGTTTCGTATGTGAGGTCATTGGTTCCATGCACCTTCATCTCTAACTACTCCACTAAGCTCGCCAACTCATCAAACTGAGGTGCATAGTCCTCATTCTCCCTCAGCTTCCATTTATGCAACGCAGTCACCCTATCCTGCATATCCTCTGCACTCACCTCCCCAAACCTCTGCACCAATCTATCCCATATCTCATTCACATTTTGCCCAAAGTCAGGAGAATCATCACTCACCAAGTCACTCACACTTCTCCTCGCCTTACCAGTCAATGTCCCATACACAAACAAAAACGCTCTCTTCCTTTGCTTCGTCACCTCTGCCTTCACACTCCCTTCATATCTATGAGCTATCTTATTGTTCTCCTCCCTCTCTAACTTCTCTTCCTTAGTGATAGCTCTCTCCTGGTCTGCCTTTTCTTCAGTCTCAACTGATTCTTGTGCTGCGGGTGAAGCTAACATACTCTCCCTCACCTCACTTGCCTTCCTCAGTCTTTCCACAGCCTCTTTCAGTCTCGTGCTCGTCCTCTTATCAGCAATGCTTGGTGTGCTTTGCTTCATGTCTCCTCCCTTTCTTTTCTCGTCACCTCCCTCACACTCTCCTCTTCCTCATGCTCTTTTTCTATTTCCCCATCCCCATACAACTCCTCCCACATCCACATATATTTAGGCACATCCTTCCCTTTTGACTGCAAGGCTGTAACGTTGTCTTCATGGACCATGCGATAATGTTCGTTTACAGGTTTGAGTGGTCCCTCTAAACCTTTCTCCCCTAGTCTCACCAACACAGCTCTTCTCCATTCCTTGAATTGCTTTTTCCCATCGTATGCTTCTTCACTGATTACTCTCCCCTTCTCTCATATTTCCCCTTTGTTGCACGGTTGTGAGTTGATATCTTTCCTCTTCAAGCGAGAAGGACATCTGGAGCAGCTGCAGTGTCGCAGTTGACGCCTCCGTCTAAGCCTCCCCCTTTTCCCTTTTGGTTTGTGCTTGCCAGCACTCCCTTCCCTTTTCCCCTTTGTAGAAAGTCCTCGGTGCTGCAGTGGCCACCGACGTCGTCCACGATCCCTCCCTTTTTCCCTTTTCCCAGTCAATCCCTTTTCCCGAGCCCCAGATCGCCCAGATGGCATCTAGATGGCGTAAATATTCTGTTGTGCACTCCCTCACAGTTAAAGTGCACAACAGTATGTTGCTTCCCTGTTCTGTGCCACTTAAGATGTGGCACTACCTATCCCGCGGTTGCCCTTCTGGCCTGAAGGGTCTTGAATCCAGTTGGCTTCTCTTTGTGGTTTGCGCTTCAGGATGTTCACGCTCAAGGCTCATAACACTTAAGCGATCTGGACCGGTTGTAATGGCTCAGGATTGAACTAGTGCGTCCCCCCCCAGTATACTAGTTCAAATATTTTTTTATTCAATGATACTGATCAACAGACACGTGTGAGTTTGTATACAACTCAAGTAGGCAGATACAACGAACTCTTAATAAGAACATTATGGCTGCTTTGAGTCCTGACTCTGAGCGAGCAGGTGAAATACAAGTAAATAGTAGAGAGGTCACTTCGTCTATTTACATGATTTCGAACTCATTGCAGGCTTGGGTGCAACGTACGATCAAATGTAGAACGTAGATTGTGATGTCTACTGTTCTCAAACGGATAGTGTCGCGAGTTTTCAAGTTAAACAGTCATAAACGGATAGTGTCGGGTTGTTGGACTTGAAATTCCCAAATCAACTTGGGAAGCTTCAAGGGGAAAATGACTGGCAACGGAAGACAAGTTAGATATTGTGATTTTCCTTTCTTTTCCACAAATTTACCGTAAAGCGGTTTCACGTGGAAATTGGGGGAAATGGTAATACGAACAGGAAAAATGGCAATAGCTAAAAAGAACTTTGAACTGATAGTTTGAAATCATTTCTGAACGAAATTGAAAACTAGTTAGTGAAGTCGAAACGTCGTGCAGAGGAGAATCTAATCAACCGGTCAAAAAGAGTGTCTTATCAACGGTAAAGGTTTTAGCCGGTCGTTAGGTGCTCAGTCTGATACACGATCCCGCCACAGAAATCAAAAAGAACAGTAACGTTCGTACTCAGTGGTAATGATATGACTGAAATAGGTAATACCTAAAAAGGTAGCCACCAGTACCAGAAATGTCAATATGACTAGTAATTAGTATTAATATTAAGGGCTGCTATGACTAATTACTCTCCCACATCCTAAGCTGAGTACTTGCTAGTCGTAGGGATGAGTGGGAAGGGTAATGTAAATTATGAGAATCAGAGAGGTAAAAATCTAATATTACCACAATAGGATATGTACTTGTACAAATCTTCGACTAATATCACTTGCGACCTTCAAATGGCAAAACCATCTATCGTTGATCTCATAGTTCTCTATCAATTGTATTGATAATCGTTCTCTATCAAATTGCATTGATAGCGCAACGAGGATTCTTCAGTCACTGCTAGAAAGCTCAGGAAAAGACAGTCAGTCTTTAACAGCTTTGAATGTGCTCAGCAATCACTTACCTCAAGCATTGACTGAGAAAACTGAGACCAACAATCAAATCATCTTGCCGCTTGATTGCGGTGAGCAATACTACAAATTCAACTATCACTTAAAACGTTTCTGGGGAGAGAGAGAGAGAGAGAGAGAGAGAGAGAGAGAGAGAGAGAGAGAGAGAACACTGGGGTCAGTCCCGACTGAGAGGCTGTCGGTCAAGAACAAACACAGACACAGACACACGCACAGACACACTGTCACTTATTTGAACAACACATACTATCAGTTGGTTTTCTCCATGTTCTGCACTAACTTTTCGATCTGCAACACAGCAAGCAAACCAGCAACCGAATTTGACGAATCAGGCAAGCTCGTGCAAGCAAACCAGCAAGTGAATAAGACAAGCATTAGCTGGTGCAATCTACCCGTTTCGATTTGAACTTGTTTGCCTTTTGGATGAGCTTTTCCTTGGCCTCCTTGGTCAAGTCCTGTGCACACGATGTGAGTATACATAAAGCAAACAATTTCAAAGTGAAAATGGCATCAGTGAGGCAGTAGAGAGGACAAAATGGCAATAGCGGGGCAGTGGAGAGGACAAAAAGGCAGTAGTGGGGTGAGAATGCGACCTTTTGTTTCCCGCCGGCCTCGAGGGCCTTGTCGATGTGGAAGCGAATCAGCTCTTGGTTCTCGGGGTCAACCTCCTCGATGATGTCTGCGATTTGGTAGTGTAGCAAGAAGCGCTGCGAGTAGAGAAGCATCTTGTAGGCTTGGTGCATCACCTCCGGTTGCTAATAACACAGTCACATACATACATTAATACATTACATTAAATTAAATTACATTACATTACATTACATGACATTACATGACATGACATAACGTTATATTTCATTACATTACATTACATTACATACACATAATACATACACATACATACATACATACATACATACGTACGTACGTACGTACGGTACCGTACGTACGTACGGCACCGTACGGTACGGTACCGTACGTACGTACGGTACCGTACGTACGGACGGCACCGTACGGTACGGTACCGTACGTACGAACGGCACCGTACGGTACGGTACCGTACGTACGTACGGCACCGTACGGTAAGGTACCGTACAGTACGGTACGGTACGGTACGGTACCGTACGTACGTACGTACATACATACGTACGTACATACGTACGGTACCGTACGTACGGTACGTACGGTACATACGTACCGTACGTCCGTAACGTACCGTAACCTACAGTACCGTACAGTACCGTACCGTACCGTAACGTAACGTAACGTAACGTACGTACATACATACATACATACATACGTACGTACGTACGTACGTACATACATACATACATACATACATACATACATACATACATACATACATACATACAATAACATTTCATACATTCTACATACATACCGAGTGGAGTACCAAGAAGCATTTCCTACATATGTCTGTATTGCGGCTGCGCGTGAGATAGCGTGATGGTGATAGTGAGGTAGTGAGATAGTGTGATAGCGAGATACATATGTATTGCGTGTGCTAGTGTGTAAAGTAAGTTTCTCAAGCGCTATTATCGTTTGGAACGTTTCAGCTGTGGATGGGATGGTATCTATCTATCTATCTATCTATCTATCTATCTATCTATCTATCTATCTATCTATCTATCTATCTATCTATCTGTGCCCTTTCTCGCTTGTTGAGCCCGGAATAAAACCCACAAAGCTCTGACGGTTTATACTAGACTGTCGAACAGTCTCGAAACTCCATCTGCTTACTGGGTCCTCTGTAATGGAGGTGGGACCTCGATCTGCAAGGGGCGCTTATGGAACGAGCCCTGGCCCCGCCTGGTACTAGGGAGGTTTGGTATCGCCTGTATCAGTCCCTTCCGTGCAAACATCACGGGTTAGCTGGGCATTGGGTTAATACTTTACCCACAGACTTCCTTGGTTGACGAAATCAGAAGCTCCTTTTTTCTGACATTAGTCGATATCTCATCTATCTATCTATCTACCTATCTACCTACCTACCTACCTACCTGCCTACCTGCCTACCTGCCTACCTACCTATCTACCTATCTACCTATCTACCTATCAACCTATCTACCTATCAACCTATCTACCTACCTACCTATCTACCTACCTACCTATCTACCTTTCTATCTATCTATCTATCTATCTATCTATCTATCTATCTATCTATCTATCTATCTATCTATCTGTCTGTCTATCTATCTATCTATCTATCTATCTATCTATCTATCTATCTATCTATCTATCTATCTATCTATGTGTGCCTAGCCATACGCCTATGAGTCACATGCCGAAATAGCGACGGGAAGCACAATCCTGTTCCCTCAGGGTGCCCTTTCTCGCTTGTTGAGCCCGGAATAAAACCCACAGTGCTCTGTCGGTTTATACTAGACTGTCGAACAGTCTCGAAACTCCATCTGCTTACTGGGCCCTCTGTAATGGAGGTGGGAGCTCGTTCTGCAAGGGGCACTTATGGAACGAGCCCTGGCCCCGCCTGGTACTAGGGAGCTTTGGTATCGCCTGTATCAGTCCTTCCGTGCAAACATCACGGCTTAGCTGGGCATCGGGTCAATACTTTACAGACTTCCTTGGTTGACGAAATCAGAAGCTCCTTTTTTCTGACATTAGTCGATATCTCATCTATCTATCTATGTCTCTCTATCTATGTCTCTCTATCTATCCATCTCTCTATCTATCTATCTATCTATCTATCTATCTACCTATCTATCTACCTACCTACCTTCCTACCTACCCACCTAGCCATCAATCTATCCATCTATGTATCTATCTATCTATCTATCTATCTATCTATCTATCTATCTATCTATCTATCTATCTATCTATCCCTGCATACCAAGAAGAAGAAGAGTTGTTTGTATTGCGGCTGTCCGTTCACACGCACCGTGCAGGACCGCGTGGCTATACATACATACATACATACATACATACATACATACATGTATGTTATGTATGAATGTATGTATGTATGTATGTATGTATGTAATATATGTTATGTGTTATGTATGTTATGTATGTTATGTATGTATGTATGTTATGCATGTTATGTATGTTATGTATGTTATGTATGTATGTATGTATGTATGCATGCATGCATGCATGCATACATGTATGTATGTATGTATGTATGTATGAATGTATATATATATATATATATATATATATATATATATATACCTAGTATTTCCTTCGCCTTGAGAACGTCCAGGCCACGCTCCTGCATACATACATACATACATACATACATACATACATACATACATACATATACATACATATACATGCATACATACATACATACATACGTACATACATACGTACATACATACATACATACACACATACATACATTACATACACATACCTACATACATACATACATACATACATACATACATACATACATACATACATACATTACATACATTACATA
>WBZZ01002229.1:222500-232500 GCA_019918135.1 Paulinella micropora | reverse complement strand
ACCTTGCTTGCGTTGCTTGAGAAGCGCTTCTTGCGCGAAGATGCAAATCAAAGCATCACCTGCATGTATAGTGTGTAGTGTGTCGTGTGTAATGTGTAATGTGCAATGTGTACGTATATGCTTGTGTATATGTATGTGCATCACCTGCGAATTTGATGCAGTCTCCGCCGTGCGCGATCACCACGTCGAGCAGCTGCGTGAAGTACGCGTTCAGGTGCTGCATCACTTGCTCCGCGCCCTTGTCTCCCAGCTTGAGTCTTAGCTTCTCGTTCAGCTTGGTGAAGCCAGACACGTCCGCCACCAGCACCGACGCGTGCTGCAGCACCTGCTCTTCGAACTCGTCCGTCAGCAACGTGCTGTCTTCTTCAATCACTTCGTACCTAAAGTAAGTGAGTAAGTAAGTGAGTAAGTGAGTAAGTGAGTAAGTGAGCAAGTGAGCAAGGAAGTATGTATGTATGTATGTATGTATGTTTGTTTGTATGTATGTATGTATGTATGTATGTATGTTTGTTTGTATGTATGTATGTATGTATGTATGCATGCATGTTACCGTGCACAGAGTCCTGACGCACCAGCCGTTCTATTAGTATGCGCGGCAGATACCTAATAATAACATAAGAACAAGCAGAGAGAGTGTACTCTTTTCAACAACAACAACAGCTGCTGCAGCAGCAACAACAACAACAACAATAACAACAACAACAAACAACAAACAAACAACAAACAAACAACAAACAAACAAACAACAACAAACAAACAAACAAACAAACAAACAAACAAGAACTTACTCGGCCAAGATTTTGTTGTGTGCGGAGAAAGGCTCCCGCGGGTGCTCTGTCTTTCGCAGCTTGACTCTCATGTCTTTGCCAGCAGCAGCCTCGTTTCTGGACTCGCTTTGCCTGAAGATCTTGGCCGCCACACCTACCACAGGGCAACAGATAGATAGGTACGTAGGCTGGTCGGTTAGGGAGGTAGTAGGTAGGTAGGTAGGTAGGTAGATAGGTAGGTAGGTAGGTAGGCAGGTAGGTAGGTAGGTAGGTAGAGGTAGGTAGATAGATAGATAGATAGATATATGGATAGATAGATTAGATAGATATATAGATAGATAGATAGATAGATAGATAGATAGATAGATAGATAGATAGATAGATAGATAGATAGATAGATAGATAGATAGATAGATAGATAAGATGAGATAAGATGAGCTAAGATGAGCTAAGATGAGCTAAGATGAGCTGAGCTGAGCTGAGCTGAGCTGAGCTGAGGTGAGCTGAGGTGAGGTGAGCTGAGGTGAGGTGAGGTGAGTGAGGTGAGGTGAGGTGAGGTAAGGTCAGATCAGATTATATCAGATTAGATCAGATCAGATTAGATTAGATTAGATTAGATTAGATTAGATTAGATTAGATTAGATTAGATTAGATTAGAGAGATTGATTGATAGATAGATAGATAGATAGATAGATAGATAGATAGATAGATAGATAGATAGATAGATAGATAGATAGATAGATAGATAGATAGATAGATAGATAGATAGATAGATAGCTAGACCGCCGCGGCTGGCGTTGCTCTGGCCGACGGTGCCTGCAGAGGCCAGAGAGGTGGAGTTTTTCACCGCCACTCCCCGCTGCGTGCGCACGTAGCCTTTGATGATCATGGACTCCCGCTTGTAGTTTCTGTTTTGCGAAGCGGCGGCCAGCAGTGTTTGCATCTGCAATAAAGTGAGGAACAACAGATAGCCTGTTCCTTCTCCTCCACTCCCCCCCCCCCCCAAATATTTCTTCTTTACCTCAAGCATACCTTGTATGTATTATAATATTTTGACATTATATGATATAAAATCATATTAAAAAAAAACATTACATTATTTATTTTACCACCCCCCCCCCCACAAACACACACCCCTATATTACATCATCTGATATCATATCACATTGTACCATATCATCTCATCTCATCTCATCTCATCACATCTCATCACACAACACTGCACTACATTTACATCTACATCTACATCTACATCTAGGTCTGTAGATACATCTACATGTACATCTTCGTCTATCTACATACGCTACACTACACTACAGCACACTACACTACACTACGCTACACTACACTACACTACACTACACTACACTACACTCACTACACTACACTACACTACACTACACCTCTTTGGACTTTGAGTCGAAATCTTCGCGGCTGTCGCACATCCAGGTGAACTGGCAATCCGACACGCCGGAGTGTTCATCTGGAGCAACGGGCCCCCTCTGGAACGAGCTGGAGGCGCGAGGCCGCCCGCTGGTTGAGGCTGAGAGCGTGTCGCCACGGGTGCGTGTGGCCACATCGGTGGGGGTCGATGGCGAGCGCGAGTGCGATTCTGTGGGCAGCTTCATGCTGTGCGGGTTAGGCGCAGCTTTCGGCACCAGTTTGAAGAAGAAGCGACCATCAGTAGTCTTCTTCGAAATGAGAGTGGACTTCATCTCGCACTTGTTGAGGTAGAGGTGGCCGGCGTACTCGAAGTCCTTGTTGGTCCAGATAATGAGGTCGTTGAACAGGACGTAAATCTGTTGTTCGCCAGTGGGCAGGATGTTAAGACCCTCCGACAGCAGTCTGCGTCCGGGCTGCATGACATGCTTGAAGGGAGAGTTCTTGATGCGTTTATGAACCTCAAACAAATTCGAGGTTTCGTTGGCTGAGCCCTTTCGTACAGTTATTAGAGCTGCAGCCAGGTGAGAAAGCCCTTGTAAAATCTCGGGACCATGCTTAAGCTTGGGATTTGCTTCAAGTATGTGTTGGAAAGAAATGTGCACTTGAGGAATGCGCATGCCCATTGAAAAGAGCGTGTCCATGATATCAACTCCGTGCTGATCTTTGACGGTTGTGACAAACTTCGTGAGTTTGCCTTTCTTCTTGTAGATGTCATTAATTATTGCGAAGTTAGCATCAAAATCCTTGTGCAAGAGAAGATACACTCGAAAGGCGTGCATGAACTTGAGCATGATATCTGCGACGGCCTGCAAAAGCTGATCAGCAAACAGGAGAGTTTAGTTGGGGGGTTTTCTAGAATGGAGAGACCTGCTCTTCGTGCTGAGCATGCTGAGTACGTGCTGCCTGTATTTCTTTACTTATTGTGTCGTGCGTTATCTGGATGCCACGTATATTCATCAAGAAAGGTCGCATATCCTCCACTTGCTTCTTTGGGATGCCGTAAGTGGTTTTGCCTTCATCTGTAAGCAAGTAATAAGCGGGATTCAAGAAAGAAAGAGTTGAAACACACTCACCTAGCAAGGACTTCAACAGCGTGTCATTTACAACAGTAAGCCCATGCAAGTAATCTTCCTCCTCATCCATGAATTGCCTATTCACAGTGATTAATGAACCAAGGATGGCAAACAAACGGGCAAGTACTCGATTTCGCTTCGTTCGTCTTTTGAAGAAGTTGAAGCAAGTGATGAAGTGCTGCTCGCACCTCCGGAGGGCCCGAGGGAAGATGCGCTGCCTAAGATGTCATAGGAGTTCGCAATCTCAATCATCTGTCTTGCTCTACCTGTACCATCCAGAGCTTTAGTTGACATCGCGCCAAACAATAAATATGGCAGCAAAGTACGAAACTGAAACACCTGAATTGTTACACGTAAAAGGTTTGAGATGGCAATCGGTGGCACCATAGAAAAGGCTTTCATTCTGTCGTGTTTTACGGAACCGATAGCCATATCACTGCAAGCAAACAAACAAGAAAACATGGATGTTTGGAGGTGAGATACTTTGGGTTTAACACCTCCTGAAGAATGCCTTTGCCATGGGGCGAAAGTCCAGTGGATCTTCCCAGCATCCCCAAGCGGCCGCCGGTTAGAGGTGAGACAGTTTGGTTTGACACCTGCCTTAGTGATAGAGCTTGTAGGCATTTTTGACAGAGAGACCGGTGAAGAAACAGAAGATTGGAGTAATCAGAACGAAGAGGTCAAGGAAGACTGGTCTAATAATACCAACTTCTCCAGCTTCGGGGCAGGTAAAGCTCGTGAGATCGGTTTCAGTTGATTTCTGTTTTGTATGTTGGCTTTATGTGGTCACTAGGTGAAGGTGAGCCGAACATCAGAGCAAGGAAACAAAGTTCTAAACAACTGAATAGCAATCAGAAGAAATCCAAGGCTTGCCGGTACTACTTACAAGGCAAATGTGACAAAGGCGAACGGTGCAAGTTCAGCCATACCAGTGCAGACGGCTCCTTCTTAGCCTCATCATCTTCGTCACCATTCAAAAAAGTAAAGGAGGAAGGCAGACCGTTCAAAAAAGTAAAGGACGAAGTCAGGAGTTCACAGGTACCCACTACGCCACGTGTTCCATGTCGCTACTTTGCAATGGGAGGATGTAAGAAAGGTGAAGAATGCCAATTCCTGCACCAGAAGTCGAAGCGTGATCCTCAGTCAGCCCCGCGCAAGGTCAAGCCAGAATGAAGATAGATATCACACAATCCAGTCCCCCACCACACACACACACACACACACACCAGATACACAAAAACACCTACAGCACACATGGAAAGCACACAAATTACCAACACAGACACACTCATGCTCCAAAAGCAAGTCATTTCCCGTGCACAACCCATTCAATTACTTTAGGTTTCTGCCAAGAAAGAGCGACAAGCAACAGATTCGCAAAGACCGGCAAAGCTGATAAAGATTGAACAAGAGGCAGACTGGGAAGAACCAGCTCAGGGAGCGTTCAAAATGACTATCGACAACGCAAAAACTGCATGGGAAGAGCAAGACGGAGACCAGACACTTGATGCGCCCTTGAATATCAAGGGTAAACGCACTTTCACTGTGAAGAAAAAGTCTCAGAAATCTGACGTCGCACGTGACTACCCCGAGACGAGGGTGCTTAATGAGAGCTTTTCAGAGCCCTCGAGTCACAGCAAGGCTTGGGAGGAGCAGGAGTCATCGGAACGCTGGCAGGACGAGACCTGGCACAACCAAGCCGCGGACACACGACCTCACACAGACTCGAGCAGAATGAGAGAAGGCAGGAAAAAGACTGTCGTACGTGTTGCCAACGTGCCCAAGGGAGTGACTGTGGCAGAGCTGAGGGCACATTTTGATGCTGGACGGGGAAGTGTCAAGAGTGGACGACAGGTCCGTTTCTCCTTACTCGCATATCGTTTTCTGCAGGATGATCCTTACCATGAGCTTTTTCTGATTTGGTCATCATGACTGCGTTCTGTTGACTGCTGGCAGGGTAGAGGCAAGGTCACGGTCCGCTTGGACAAGGCGACGGGCACGGCCTTGATCGGCTTCCCCAGCAAAATGGCCGCGGCGGATGCTCTCAAGAGGAAAACAAGCCTGCGGGACACTAAGCTTGAGCTCGTCATGGGTCGCGGGGACAAGGAAGGAGGCACCGTCACTCACCTGTTTGAGGGGCAGAAGAAAGCTGCTGCTGATAGATCGCTCGGGTGGCCCGGCCACAACTCGCAAGAAATCACTGAGGGACAGCAGAAAGCGGAGAACTTTGACCAGGACCAAGAAGCATTTCAGTGGGAGAATGGTTTCAGCGCAGAGCAAACACATGAGCAGGAGGCGGAGCAGGAACATGAGGAGCAGGAGGAGGAGCAGGACGAGGAGGATGAGGAGACGGAAGTGGAGGACTATGAACTTCCCACAGACGAGCAACACGGAGACTTTGGCGATGATCACGGCCAGTTTCTTAGCGAACCCACCTTTCAAACACCCAGCGCGAGCAGCGGGCTAAGTGCTGAGGAGCGAAGGCGGCGAAGGAAGGCGGGGCTTCCTGAGGAGGATGTCGTTCCCCCTGCACCCAGCTTTCTGGGCGGTGCTCAACCCGTGTTCCAAACTCCTAGCGCTAGCAGTTCAAGTGGTAAAGGCAGCTTTCAAACTCCTAGTGCGAGCGGGTCAGGAGGCCAAGCAGGCGTGTTTCAAACGCCTAGCACGAGCAGCGGGCTAAGCGCTGAGGAGAGAAGGCGGCGAAGGGAGGCGGGGCTCCCCGAAGACGAAGACGATGTCATTCCACCTCCGCCCAGCTTCCTAGGTTTGTATAATGTTATGAATGTATGTATGCATGTATGTATGTATGTATGTATGTATGCATGCATGTATGCATGTATGTATGCATGTATGTATGTATGTATGTATGTATGTGTATGTATGTCTGTATGTCTGTATGTATGTATGTAATGTATGTATGTATGTATGTATGTATGTATGTATGTATGAATGTATGTATGTATGTATGTATGTATGTATGTATGTATGCATGCATGCATGCATGCATGCATGCATGCATTGCATGCATGCATGTATGTATGCATGTATGTACGTACGTATGTACGTATGTACGTATGTACGCATGTACGCATGTATGTATGTATGAATGTATGTATGTATGTATGTATGTATGTACGTTTGTACGTATGTACGTATTTATCTATGTATGTATGTATGTATGTGTGTATGTATTGTATGTATGTGATGTATGTATGTGATGTATGTATGTGATGTATGTACGTATGTACGTATGTACGTATGTACGTACGTATGTATGTATGTATTTATGTATGTATGTGTATGTATTTATGTATGTGTGTATGTATGCATGTGTGTATGTATTTATGTTTTGTATGTATGTGATGTATGTGATGTATGTATGTATGTATGTATGTATGTGTATGTATGTATGTATGTATGTATGTATGTATGTATGTATGTATGTATGTATGTGTGTGTGTATGTATGCACGTTTCCAGGCGGTGGTAGTAGTCAAGCGTTTCCGAAGCGGCAGCGTGAGGAGGTAAAGGTGCGGTCTTATAAGCGAAAAGACGGCACGGTGGTGGCAGAACACACTCGTGCGCCACCCGGCAAAGCGCCACATCTGCTACAGGTCAGGGAAGGTCAGGTTAGGTCAGGTTAGGTTGGGTTAAGTTTATATGTTTATGTTATGTTATGTCATGTTATGTTATGTTATGTCGTGTCATGTTATGTATGTCATGTCATGTTATGTCATGTTATGTCATGTAATGTTATATTATGTTATATTATATTATGTTATGTTATGTTATGTTATGTTATGTTATGTTATTGTTATGTTTTGTTATGTTATGTTATGTTATGTTATGTTTTTTTACATTATGTTACGTACAGGATGAAGGCGACTGGGGTTTTGGCAGCACGTCGCAAGGTGTTCCACCGCTAGAGAAGCCTCACAGCGCGCTACCGGACCAAACCTGGACTGCAAACAACGAGCAGGACAAACCTCACAGTGCGTTTCCAGACGCGGCGTGGGGCAGTGAGCAGAGCGAGCATGAGCATGAGCAAGAGCGTGAGCCCGCGCGCAGCAGCTTCACCGACCAGACATACAGCGAGCACGGCGAGAACTACGACGACGCAGACAGCAGCGGGCAAGAGAAGGTGATTGGTTCTTGCCAGCACATCTACACGCCGTACGACCTCTACGAGCGGCTGCCCCACCCGCTCTTCGAAGTTCGGCAAGACACAGACACGAAAGAGGCCGACCCGAACCTGCTGGTCAAAATCTTTCGACGGCCTGACGCGGGTCGCGCCGTGGATCCTACTCACGTGCGACCGCCCAAAATCCTGTGGGCAGCGTTGCAGCACCTGAAAGACCACGTGATGGACGCGAACGCGTTGCTGCAAGACCGTTACGTGTACATCGCAGACCGTTTTCGCTCGATCCGCAACGACCGCTCCATACAGGCTGCGTGGAGCCCACAGCTGGTGGAGCTGACAGAACAGATCGCTCGTTACCTGCTGCTCGCTAACCATGACCTCTGCGCATTCGGCGAGTCATCGGTAGATATAAACGCATACATACATACATACATACATACATACATACATACACACACATGCATACATGCATACATACATACATACATACATACATACATACGTACACACATACACACATACATATGTATACACACATACATACACGCATACATACATACATACATACATACATACATGCACATATAGGAGTACTCGGAAAAGCAGAATTTGGAGCAGTTGGGACAGACCTTGACGCCCCTGATGGAGGTGTACGAGGACAACCGCAAGCGCGCCAACGCCTGGGCCTTGCGCTGCGAGGCGGAGTTCTGGAGCTACAAGCTGCTCAATAACCTGCCCAAGGTGGCCAGCCACATCTTGCAGGTCTGCATGTATGTATGTATGTACGTATGTATGTATGTATGTATGTATGTATGTATGTATATATGTATGTATGTATGTAGGTGCCTGGTCAGTTGCGCCGTGCGCCGGACGTGCGCTTTGCCGTGGAGGTGTACCAGGCGTGGCGCATGGACAACTACGCCAAGTTCTTCGCGCTGGCCAGGTAACACACACACAATACATACATACATACATACATAAATACATACATACATAACATGCATGCATGCATGCATACACAAATACATACATACATACATACATACACATACCCATACACCGACACGCACACACACACACACACACAAACAAACACACACACAAACATACACACACACAGGCGTGGCACGTTGCTGCAAGCCGCGCTGATGCACCGCGAGTTCAACCGCATGCGCTCCAGAGCACTGCAAGTTATGGTAGACACAGATAGGTAGGTAGGTAGGTAGGTAGGTAGTAGGTAGGTAGATAGGTAGATAGGTAGATAACCGCGAGTTCAACCGCATGCGCTCCAGAGCGCTGCAAGTCATGGTAGTGACAGATAGATAGGTAGATAGGTGGATAGGTAGGTAGACAGGTAGGTAGACAGATAGATATATATATATATATATATATATAAATGGATAGATAGATAGGTAGATAGATAGATAGATAGATGAGATGTCGCAAAGGAATGTAGTCCTTGCAAAGGAACGCAGTTTCACATCAAACAGTAATTTCTGTACTGTGCATGTGTCCGGGATGTGAATCACGGGTAGACTGTGTTCTGGAAAAAAGAAGAGGAGGAAGGACGTTGAAGAAAAAGGCAATATAGGAATGGAGAGTGGGGAGGATAAGGAAGAAGAGAAAGAAAAGGAAGCCGTTAGTCCAAGTGTTTTGAGCACCGTAAGCTTGCGCAAGCTACAATGATGACATTGTATAAGGCCTAAACCCCCGAAGGGACCTAGCCCGGGCTATGCAACACTGGACGGCTATGACGGAATGCAGTCACCGATACGGACTAGAGGAAGATTAGTCCAATTTTTGACTGCACAGGAGCGATAAATCGCAAAAGAGCAACGAGCTACGCAGGACGATAGCTTGAAGCAAAGGGATTTGGATTGGGGATGGGAAAAATCCAAGGCGCGGAAACATCGATGAACAGAGAACGATACCATGCCGCGAGCCCCGCATTCGATTGGTCGAAGGTGGCAGGTCCATCCGTTGTCCTCGATTTGAGATTTGAGCCCATTGTATCGGCTGGTCTTGTAGGCTCGTGCGTCAAGGATGTTTTCCTCGACTGGGCACGTGAGTTCAATCAGTATACACTTCTTGGTAGACAATGACCAGACAACAATATCGGGGCGGGGTCAGTGACACAGATGTGGACAGGAAAGGCTTGCTAAGAACCGGTGTATTGGGTTTGGAGCTGCCAATCGTTTGCGGAGTCGAGCAGAGATGGACGATGAAATGACTGCCCCTTAGGCTTCTGCTCGCCCTCTTTCACAAACATAGACTTTGATTCATTTTGGTCTATAGGGGAGCGTTTGTTATGGCTCTCGATGTGTTTTTGAAGGGGAGCTTCAATAGTGCAGAGCAGAGTCGTGACGCCAGGTATAACGGCCTTGTTTGAGGGCAACATGGCAACCGGAGAGGATGTGACATAAATGTGCTTGACCAGAACAGAGAGCACACTTGTTGTTGGGAATGATTCCCCACAGACATCTAAGGTCGGGGGTAATAACCGAGTTTGTGCTTGCGTTGATGACCCAAGAGATTAAACGGGGATTACGGGTTCCGATGAGGCGAGTCCAGGAGAGG
>WBZZ01002229.1:215000-217500 GCA_019918135.1 Paulinella micropora | reverse complement strand
GATTGGGCTCCTCTGGACCTGACCAGGTCTGTATGTATGTATGTATGTATGTATGTATGTGTGTATGTATGTATGTATGTATGTATGCATGTATGCATGTATGTATGTAATGTATGTATGTAATGTATGTAATTTATGTATGTATGTATGTGTGTGTACGTGTGTATGTGTGTGTGTGTGTGGATGTGTGTGTGTGTGTGTATGTCCCAGTCTGGCTCTCAAGGGGCTGCAGAAGCGGCGAGAAGTCAACATCATGAAGGGTACGTATGTATGTATGTATGTATGTATGTATGTATGTATGTATGTATTGTATGTATGTATGTATGTATGTATACGTACGCATGTACATACGTATGTATGTATGCATGTATGTATGTATGTATGTATGTATGTATGTATGTATGTATGTATGTATGTATACGTACGCATGTACATACGTATGTATGTATGCATGTATGTATGTATATATGTATGTACCTACGTACGTACATATGTTTGTACGTATGTACGTATGTACGTACGTACGTACGTACGTATGTATATATGTATATATGTATGTATGTATGTATGTATGTATGTATGTATGTATGTATGTATTTATGCATGCATGTATGTATGTATGTATGTATGTATGTATGTATGTATGTATGTACGTACGTACGTACGTATGCATGTGCGTACGGTATGTATGCTCTGCAGACGTGATCTACACCATGCTCTTGTCCGTGGACACCACAGACTGCGCCACAAGTCAGCCACTCTTTCCTACTTACTTACTTACTTACTTACTCACTCGCTAAATTACCTTCATACATAAACTGTGCCATAAGTCAGCCTCTCCTACTTACTTACTTACTTACTTACTTACTTACTTACTTACTTACTTACTTACTTACTCACTTACTTGACTTGCTTGCTTGCTTACTACACTATGCTCTTGTCCGTGGACACCACAGACTGCGCCACAAGTCAGCCGCTCTTACTTGCTTACTTGCTTGCTTGCTTACTAACTTACTTACCTATTACTTGCCTTTCTTACTCACTACCTCACTTACTTCCAGACGTTCATGCATACTTATGCAGTCGCCTGTTTCCTCAGCAGATGTTTTGTGAGTACCAAAGAAGCTTACACACCACAGCATATATAAATGCGTGCTCGCGCGTGTGTGTGCGTGTGTCGGCGGGCGGGGTGGCAGAGGGGTGGGGGAGGGGGGGGGGGGGGGGAGGCGATAGTATGTATGCATGTATGTATGTACGTGCAGGTGGGCGGTGGGTGGGTTTGCGTTCTGCAGTCACGCAGTGGCTCGTGTCCAAGCTGTCTCCTCCGTCCTCGCTCTCCTCGCTGCGAGACAGGATAGGGCCACACTACTCCAACAGCCTGCTCATGGTAGCTTATCTATCTACCTACCTACCTACCTACCTACCTACCTATCCAGGAGCCTGATAAGGGCCCCTCGCCTTCGCAAGCTGTGCCGACCTGCGTTCTATCCCATATCAGCGCTACATTCCAGCCTGCTTCCTCTCCAACTGGTCTGTATGCCTTTATGTATGTATGTACATACAGACCTGCATTCTATCACACATCAGCGCAACATTCCAGCTGTATGTATGTATGTACGTGTATGTATGTATGTATGTATGTATGTATGCATGCATGCATGCATGCCTTGCAGAGCATCTGGCCTCCCTTGCATCGCAAACGACGTCGTATTCAAATTATTATTCTACCCTATCTCTGTATGTATCTATGCATGTCGTTGCAGAGGACCTGGCCTCCCTACTCTCGCAACGACGTCAAAGCTTATTCTTGTATGCATGTATGTATGTATCTATGTATGCGTATGTATGTATGTATGTATGTATGTATGTATGTATGTGTGTATGTATGTATGTATGTACGTATGTATGCATGTACGTATGTATGTATGTATGTATGTATGTATGTATGTATGTATGTATGTATGTATGTATGGTATGTATGTCTGGACTGCTTCATCGCAAACGACGTCATATTCATATTCTTATTCTAAATATGTATCTATGTATCTTTATATCTATGTATTCATGTATCTATGTGTGTATATATGTACGTATGTCTGTGGTTGCAGGGGATCTAGCTTCCCCAGCCTCGCCAACGACGTCATATTCTCATTCTCATTCCTCCGCTGCATCATACACTGCCAACGCGTCGCCAGCAGCAACAACACCAAGTGTGTGTCTATGTATGTATGGACGTTATGTATGTATGTATGTATGTATGTATGTATGTATGTATGTATGTACATATGTACATACATATGTACATATGTACGTATGTACGTATGTATGTACGTACGTATGTATGTACGTATGTATGTATGTATGTATGTATGTGTGTGTGTACGTATGTACGTATGAACGTATGTATGTGTGTATGTATGTTATGTTATGTAATGTTATGTGTTTAGCAATTATGCCTGCGGCGGCGGCATCATCTACCTCCCCTGTTCGGCTGCACTTC